>NW_004624866.1:838614-892464 GCF_000247695.1 Heterocephalus glaber
ACAAGCACAAGGACCCGAGTTCGATCCCCGGTACCAAAAAAAAAAAAAAGAAAGAAAGAAAATCAAAACCCCATCTCTCAGGGAATTTATATAAAGGAAGAATGCCAAGGAATGCTGAAATGAGAATCAAGGTTGCAGTTTTTAAGTAGGGATGTTTGTGGAAGTCATCACTAAAAAGGCACCATGTAACATCAGAGGAGGTCATGGATTGGCTTATGTGGATATCTGAGAGAAGATTGTTCTAGCATGAGGAAGAAGCAACTACATAGTGTGAAGCAGGAGTGTGACTTGCATTTTTGGCAAACAGTTTGATAGCGATTTACTTCAGGGAAGGGAAGAAGAGAAGTCCCTGGCTTGAGTGAAGGGAAGAACAGAAGTGAGCTCAAGAGATAAAAGGAAACATGTGTGTGTTGCTTCTGTCTACCTATTTTCATACACGTTAGGAACTCTGTACCATGTAACCTCTATCAATCTCCTTTCTTCTCTAACAATTAGTAAGTCCCCCTATCCAGCTCCCATATTACTATCCTGTCTATCCTGTTCATTCTCAACCTTTTGCTTTCATTCAAGCCTTTATCACTGGCCACCTAACTGGTCTGCTGCCAACATTGCACTCCATATTTAGCCCTCATTCCAGTGATTTTTATTGAACACCTTCTATGTTCCAGGTCCTGTCCTAGATATCATGGACAATATGGTCATCAAAATAGAAATGATTGTAGCCCTTACAAAATTCATTCTTTCTGGGAAGAAAATCATAGAGAAAAAATGATATGACAACATAACATGTAGTTAAAGAACAAGCAATCTTAGTAACACATGAAGGGCAAGTAGCTCTGGTTTATGGCTGTTAGTACAAGTTTTGAAGAGGAAATTTTACTCCTATTTATATCTAAGAGATTAAGTGAAAGTCCTTCAAAAACAAAGAGCATCCAAGCAAAGGAGCCACTTATACAAGAGGCAAAACAAACAAACAAACAAACAAACCCCACAGGACAGAAAGCAATATAGTATTACCACAGAGAGGACAGAAGAAAGTCTCTCAATATCAGGATGTAGAAGTAGGAATAAGCCAGATCATGAGTGGTATTGTTAGGCCCTATTAAAGTGTTTGGTAAGTTGTTTATCACCAAAAGGATTGCTTTAAAACATGAATATAGTCATTTAACTCCCAGAATTAAAACCCACCAATGATTCCCCCAAGAACTTTAGGTTAAATTCAAACTCTGAAATAGCCCACGAGGTGCTTTAATCTGGATTTTACCTTTTCCGCATCAGCTATGTCCCACTATCACAGTTATGCATTAAGAGTATAGCATTGCTTGTTAATAGGCCTCAGAAAAGAGATTTCAAACCTCCAGGCCAGAGAAAATTCCCAGAATGGTCTTTGGTTCTTGCCTACCTCATGTTTTGTCTTTCAAGATTAATCTCAAATGTTGTTTCTATAAGAATCTTTGAAAATTCAAATAGAGCTAATTTTTCTCTTCTGCTTTCCATTCTAGTTATCTAGAAGTTTGTTTACAAGTTAAACTTTTCCAATAACTATAAGCTCTTCCAGGGTCTATTAGGTTTTTGTTCTTGTCTGTAGTCAGAATATGTAGTCTCCAGCATAGTGCCTGTCACTTAGTTGCACATAGTAAATAGTGAATTTAATTAATACAAAGGAAGGCTTGGCTAATTTTGTCCAAAAACCAATGAGAATTATTTGTAAGACAGAAATAACATTTATTTATCACGCACTTAGATAACAAGATTTAGCAAACTTGTTATTTATTTAGCCAACTCTATTAAAATGTACAGCTTTTTTTGAGTGCTCTGTCTCCAGACCTAGCACAGTTACTGGTATAGAGGAAGATGCTCCTCCAGTATTTATCCCTGTGATACTTGGTACATTATTGCTTTTATGATTTTTAGAAGTTCTTTACTTTCAGCCACTCTAGGTGGTAAGGTTACCACTAAATACACAAGAAATTTTATAAGTTAGTAATACTTGAATCAAAAATTTGTTCATTTTTCTTTTATTATAATAATACTTTAAGATATCTATTTCTGGATTAGTATTTTGTAAAACCCTAGTGTCTTATCATGGACAATAAAATGGTTTCACTAAAATGGATAGTTAACTCCCTACAAGAACAAAACTAAGCTTCCTGGCTCTGCTAGAGACTTAAACAGTGTCTGTCCTCCAGCACAAGCTATGAACTTACATAAAAGCTTTCAAAGCCCTTATCAAAAAAACCATGGCAGATGTTTTATAGAGTCATTTGTCAAAAGTATCTCATCATATGGTCAATTCCAAAAAGAAGAAACATAGGTCACAAGTAAATACTTTAAAAATTTAAAACCTTAAGAGTAAGCACTGAAATTGAAGAAAAATATGATTTTTTAAAAAGCCTTCTCACTGTGTGAGAAGTCCAGTGAACTGAAATCTGAGTCCTATGAAATGAACTCAGATGCCACTAATAAAAGTGTAAATTAGTCCTTTTTTGGGGGGAAGAAATGCAACTATGTACTAAAACTTGAAAATTATTAATTTTATATTATGTGACCTTTACCACAGTAAATTATTTATAAAATGTTTAACTGCTGATAAAATAAATATACAAATATTAATTAATAAAGATGTTCCGTTAAGTATTTATAATAGCAAATATTTAAAAACATCATAAATGTTTACTAGAAAGTGATTATTTGTGATCCAGTTATATTCTACAATACTATGCAGCCACTGAAAATATTTTAAGGAATACTTAATGATACAGAGAGGTGCTCAAGAGAAAATGTCATATGTAAAATGTTGAATACAAAATTATACACTTGGACTTTTTAAAAACAAGCATATGTACTGGGGATTTAGCTCAGTGGCACCATGCCTGCCTTGCAAGCACAAGGTCCTGAGTTCGATCCCCAGTACTGGAAAAAAAACCCCACAAAACAAACATATGTAAAAAAAAGACTGAAAGAAAACTTAAGTATCCCTTGTGCTCCTTTAAGTACATGCTGACCTTGTCCCGGTGGCTTAAGTGGCAGGTGCTCCATCAGTCTCATTCTTTTGTTGTTGTTGTTGTTGATATTGAGGATCGAATTCAGGTCCTTGCACTTTTGAGGTAGCTGGGGAGCTACTGAGCTAAATCCCTGGCCCTCATCAGTCTCATTCTTGTCTCTGGTAAGACCAGCAGCTATCAGGGTTCTAATTTTGTCTGTGGACTGTTTATTATACTCAGAGCTTTTCCCCTCATAGTACAAAGAGCCAGAACAGAAGAAATATTCTTAGCATATCAAATCTGGAAGTTTTTCTTGTCAGTTTATACTGTCATTTAGCAGTAAAGGAGTTAAATAGGATTTGAGGAGCTAGCTTGGAACATCATATTTGTTTAATATTTACTGTATGACCTAGATAGTTTCACATCCATTATCTCCTGCAATCTTCACAGAAACATTATAAAGTAAAAGCTATATTCATGCCCACTTTACCAATACCAAAACAGGGCTAATGACTTGCCTCTGGCTTATACAGGTAGTTAATAGAGTCTCAAATACTAATATTCTGGTTCCAAATCCATGTATTTTCTTTTATACCATGTAACTTTTATCCCTCATTACCACAATGGAGATCACCAGCACAAAGTCTCAAATAGTCCTAATTTGTAAATGATTTGTATTGTTTTTCTAGGAAAAGAAATATATAGATATAGATATGCTTCTACTCATGGGCATGCCATTAAAATTCAGCCCGAGTAATGTTTCCCAGATCTGAACTGGCAAATATGTAATACCTGTAAGACCACTCCCATGACAATTACTGTATTTACATAAGCTTTCCATGTGCTAGGCACCACAGTAAATTAATACTAAACCTTTTAATCCTTTCATCAACTTCAGTAAATATCAGTCTTTGTTTTCATGCAGGGAAGCTAAAGTACAAGGTAACACAGGTAATTAGTACCAAAGTCAAGATTTGAATCCACGCAGTTTGAGCTTGCCCGGGCCTTGGTGCTCCAGGCAGCTACTGCACAGCAAAGGAAATTGGCATTCAGGAGGAAGTTTGCTTGCTTTTTAGAATTTGTCTGTGTCATGAAAGTGTATGATGCATATTGGCTCTTGACACGGCTGCACATGAAAAAAACTGGGGTGTGTGGTTTCTATAGAACCTTACCCGACTGTGGAAATCTGCGTTAAGATGCTCTACACATGATTTTAGTGTACTACATAGAATAATTATATAAATATGCAAATATAAACCGATATTACAGTAAATGTAATGATTATACACTGTAGATAGAGTATAACTACAGCCCAAAGCCAGGTGAGGGAGCGTCTCAGAAGTGATTTTCAGGGGTCATTTGATATGGCCGGAAGCTGTTGAAATTAGGATCAAAATAACGAGATGTATTAAGAGATACCTTTGAGAAGGATAAATAGAAGGGAGTTGTGAGGTTTTTTACTGAAAATTGTACTTAGGGGTGGACTTGCATCTGAGCTCCTTAGAGTTGGACTTTGAAACTTAGTTTACCAAAACTTAATTTGCTTAATTTCAGTTCTTCAAGAATTACAACGCAGTTATTAATCTCCTTTTCTCTTAGCTTGCATGGCATTTTATTTGAACCTCTATTTTAATGATGATTTGTATGTATTTGATATCTGTTTGTTCTTAATAAGACACTCAAGAGCATAAAACTTGTCTTGTATATGATAGGGGTTCAAAATGTTATTAATTCAATATAACATTAAATTACTTATGTTCTTTAATGTTAGTTTAATACAGAAGCTGCAGTATATTTAAAATGCTAACAATATGGAAGTCTAACAAACAAATCCATATACATACATAAGCATATATAGATACTGTAGAGTTAATAAATTGTAACTTTGAGATCCAGATTATATTAAGAACACTAGAAAGGTTTTTGATAGGTGAGCATTTATTTCTTCACAGATACATTTTATTGTGAATATTAAAATTTCATTGTTTGAAGTAGTGACACATGTTTATTTCTTATAGCCTGTTTGGAGACATAATACTATATAACATCTCTATCTTTGAAGGAACAAAAAGAAAAAAGACAGTTAAGTAGGGGGCATAGAGAAAAATTTAAAGTGTATGCCATGTCTAATTTCACCCTCTCATAGGATCTTACAGAGGCTGGCCTACAAATAACAGGCTCTCAGTAAACTATAAAGCTTCAGCCTCCATCAGAAAAACAAAGTGTGTAAGAAGAGGTCCCAAGGGGCTGGGGATTTAACTCAGTGGTTCAGCCGCCTGCCTCACAAGCACAAGGTCCAGAGTTTGATCCCCACTACCAAAAAAAAAAAAAGAGGTCCCATTTGACCCAGCTATTCCCCTTCTGGGTATCTTCCCCAAAGAATTAAAAGAATCATACCACAATGATATATGTGCACCCATGTTCATACCAGCACAATTTGTAATAGGTAAAACTTGGAAACAGCCCAAATGCCCATCAACTGGAGACTGGATAAAGAAAATGTGGTTTTTTTAATAAAATGGAGTACTACTCAGCCATAAAGAATGAGAAACTAGAGACATTTATAGCTAAATGGATGCACATTGAGGCCATACTCAAGTGAAATAAATAGGACACACATGTGTAAATACTGAATAGTGTTTCTGGTGTGAGAAACTGAAAGTGTAAATAAGGATCAAAATGTATAATAGATAATGTGAAATAGGAAGAAAAGGTCCAAAGGGGAATGGGAAGTGGGAGAGAGAGGGGAAAGGAATAAATATGAGAAAATGAAAAAATGGAAACAAAAGTCTTTGTAAATAGGGAGGAGTGGAGGGGTTGAACAGAGGGCAGGGGAAAGGAGAAAAAAATAAGAACCAAAATATATTATGTAAAGGTACAAATTCGCAATAATGAATGTCAGCATATTGTATACCTAAAATGTACCAATAAAATTAATGAATATTTTAAAATAAATAAAAATAAATCTATTGACACTGACAAAGAACATGCCATGCAGGTGGCATGGTGTACATTTAAACTTAACCTTTGTACCTTTTCCCCTTCAGTTATTTTAGAAGCACATGAAATCAATCCTTCCTTTCTTCCTTCCTTCCTCCCTCCCTCCCTCTTTCTCCCTCTCTCCCTCCTTCCCTTCCTTTCTTCCTTCTTTCCTTTTTTCTTTCTCTCTTCCTTCCCCCAAGTATCTCTGTGTAGCCTAGGCTGGTCTCAAACCCTTGGGCTCATACAACTATGCCTACTGGCTAAGCAAATGAATTTAAGTATTGACAAACACATTGGATACTTTGTCCTTTAGCCTAGTTGAGGGCTGTGTCAGCTTTCTTCACAATAGTGAGGAATTTATATCACAATATTGAAATAGGATAAAAGCTAAGTTTGTAATAAATCTTATACTGTGTACTATTTTTGCATTATGTTTAAAGACTTTGCTTTTTCCCAGGAAGAAATTGTGGGATTGTAATTCTAGCTGATAAATGTCTAACTGAGCTGGGCATGGTGGCACATTCTTGTAATCCCAGCTACTCAGGAAGCTGAAGTAAGAGGATTGAAAGTTTGAGGCCACCCTGGACAACTTATCAAGACTTGCCTAAAAATAAAGTAAAAAGGCCTGAGGGTGTAGCTCAGTGGTAGAGCACTTATCTTGTATGGGCGAAGCCATAGACTTGATTCTCAGTACCACAAAACATAAATATTTGATTGAAAAGATATATTTGAAATGGTTTTTACAGGTGTTATTTTAGGAAGGGCTAAATTTGACTTTTTTATGATTTGCTTCCATTTTCCATGCATAATATGATCATAATACAGTATTATAATTTATTGAAGTGAGTTCACTTTGAATTAAAATATCTTTGGGACATGAATTTGCCAGGAATTGGAAACATCTGTGTATATGCCCTTTTTCATTACAGTGGATTCTCTGTATTACTCCATTAAATAGGAAATAACTGAAACTCTCAAGCTCCCTAAGCTACATGTAAATTTTTATTATTTTGTGTTATACTGTTTTGGAATTGAGAATGTTATTTCTCCTTATAAAAATCAAGTAGTAAATGGAACTAAGCTCCTAAGAAAATATTCCTAAATCACATTCTAGTCAGCATTCTAGTCATCGTTCTAGTCAGCAAGGGAAGCACTGAAAAATTTTCACAAATTACAACGTCCCTGGACCTTTCAAGCAGTTTATGTTCTGGTAATATTTTTTTGGGGGGGTGGGGTACTGGGGATCGAACTCAGGACCTTGCACTTGCAAGGCAGGTGGCAGAACCACTGGACTAAATCCCCGGCCCTGTTAATATTTGAATAAACCTCTGTTTTAGTAATACTATGTTTATTAAGGTATATATTAATATTAGGTATATATTAATGTTAGTGCAAAATTGTCACAATAGTATGTTAAGCATTTGTTTCCTTCAACTTTAAATCTTTGTTGTTCATGATTTTCTTTTGCCTCAGTTTCCTCTTACTTCCATTTTAATATGTGATATTGGTATTTTATAGCTTACCTTGATCACTTTGAAATAAAACTGGGACAAACAAATATTTTTAATGTGTAATAAATTCTAGTTTTGTTACAACTGTTGTTTTTAATTTTTTATTTCTTTCTCAGCAAAGAGCAATGTGGAAAGATTTAAAAGATCTGTAGATTTGAAGTTCAGTTATTTGATTTTCCACTATGACCAGAGCCTTTGCCTCTCTTAGTCTGTTTTCTGTTCTGCTAAACAAGAATCAAGACATCTGTCATACCCTAAGATTTTAATGATGATTAAATAACATTACTTTGGGGAAGTGTATGGCATTTAACAAAATCTTAGTGTTAACTTGAATTTAGATGTAATTTTCACTGTTGAGAAAAATATTTTTATTTATATATAAGTTTTTACAAAACTTGTAATTTTGGTGACTAAATTGTCATAGTTTGTCCCATTTATTAGGAATGTGAGTTAATACACTCTGAATTCTGAGCATCTGATTGGTGAAGGTCTGATTAATGCTGTGGGGGCACTGTGTCTGTGGAGCTCTCTGGAGAAGAAAGATTATTTCCTGGGCCCCCATGTTGCCTCTGTCAAAAGATAGCATGCACACCAAGAGAAACTGTTTACCAGCTTCTAAGGAGAAGAATAAAACACATTTTCTTAGGGAAGCTGTCTGTAAATAGGATTTTCTTGTCATGTTTTACCCCAAAATGTATCTCACTCTTAATATAAATAATGATGCATTTATGAGAAATAGGTACACTCTTTATATCTCTCATTGCTAATAGGCCTGAGCTGACTCCGCACTAGTTTATGCAGACCTTCCATAGCCGTATGGCTAGAGTTAAATTCATTCTGCACCAGCAATTTAATGAATGGAACTTCCTTCAACCCATTTCCCAACCAAACCACCAGCTATATCCAGATGACTTAATAATGAATTTGGATTTTATTCTTCCCTAAAAACCTCTTATGGATTACTTAAAGGTGGGGGTTTTTTCATATTTGTATGCATTTTTAGAGAGGAATGAAAATCAAAACTGTAGACACAGGCAAAAAAGGAAAAACTTTGGGTTAGAGTGTTGAAGTAATTTTTTAAAAGGTGCATCAAGTCAACTTCCCTCCTTTTCCTAAATTGGCTTAATTTTCAAAGGTATGCCTTTTAGAATACAGCTTTATCTTTGAGACTGGTGACTTGCTGTAAATTTAAATAAAAATACAGTGATTCAGATATGTTCCATGTTAATGGAATTGTTAAGACTACCTACAGTCAAGGCTTAAATCGTAATATATAACCATATCCAAACATGTTTTCTCACATATTCTTTTAATAACAAAATGAATTAAAAATAGAGGTACGGGTTTCAGATATGTTAGCATTGGGAGGTATGCAGTGCCAATAACACTTCCTGAAGGTATTATTTATATTGAAGGCATTATAGTGTGGAATTCGAGTCAGAAGTTTTGGGAATTTAATAAAACACCTATGTTAATAATATTATAAAAGTCTCTGTAGAAACAACATTTGAGAGGAAATGAGGAGATCGTGGTCTTAGCCTATCTTCTGTCACTGACCATGACCTTAAACAAATCAGCCTTTATTCTCTGTGTTCTCTTCACTTTGAAAAGGAAGACAAGGTCTCAAGCATTGCTAGGGTTCCTTCCAGCTGTAAAATTCTATTCTTATTAAAATTTGAGGTAATAAGATATTAGCCATACTCCACATAAATATTTTTATTAATAACATAATTTTATGTTGCAAACTATTTTTTGGAGTATACAAAAATACAGTTTTATTCCTTTTTCGTAAGTGCTTGCTGCTTAATGCACCATATTTCTCTTCCAGGCTTATTTATTTTAAGGAAGAAAGTACTTTTCTTAATTACTCATCCTTCTCATTTCCTGCTACCTCTTTCCTGCTTCCCCTCTATGTCTCCCTACAAATGCACTTCCTAATCCCAACCCCAAATCCCAGCCCTACACTTTAGAAGTAACTCTGAATAAATTTATTAAAAAAAAAAAGTAACTCTGGCATAATACCAGAGGTATCCTGACAAATTCTGAGGCACTATTCTCTGCAATAGCAATAGACTTGATACTTAGCAGCTAAATTGTGAAAATATAACTCAGAGGAAGTAAATTCAAGTGTAATTGACTTCAATAGTATGATTTATAGCATAATACAGATTAAGGTGGAAATATTACTTCATATCACACACATCCCTACTTTCTACCTTTTCTTCCCCGTGTCTTCTGCCAAAAGTTAATCATAACCACAAATTAGTTTCATAGCTACACATATTCATCTTGATAACAGATAAATAGCTTCCATATACTTAGTATTTTTATTGATATTTTTAGTTTTCAAAATATTACTCCTTTTTATTAAATCCACATCACTGGGTAATATGTGACCAGAGACACTGCTGTCTGGCCCACACTGCTAACAGCTTACCCATCCAGTTTGTTACAGCCATCATCAATTCAGGTATACATTCTGATGCAGAGTTGCACATTGAGCAAAGAAATAGTAATTTGGCATCTTATTGATCAAAAAAAGCTCTGATGTTATTGTGATGTCAGAACCTGGAGCTGAGCCCCTCTTTGTCAGGACCTTTTCTTGACCCCAAGGAAAATAAATGGTATAGAATAATCCCCAAAACTGGAGGCTCTAAGGCTAATGTTACAAGAGTACCAAGAGGGACCAAGAAAGGCTTTAAATAGCTAAGGAAAAATTCAGAACTGAGCGAAATTTTATATAGCTTAAGAAAGTGTCAACTCAAGGTATCTGTGGATTCTCCAAATGATTTTCAGCCATACTTAAAAAAAAAAAAAAAAAAAGGTGTATCTGCCTTCAAGCTGTAGTAGAAATGTAGCCATTTGCTAGGACAATTGCTAGGCTGGTTGTTTTGGATGATTCTTCCTATCCTAGAACTTAGTGGCTGTATGTTCATGCTAGTATTTGGGGCATTTCACAAATCTGTAAGGATTAAGTCTTGGAAGAGAGCATAGGTTGATAGTGAGTGAACTTATCTGTGTTTCCTAGTGTTCTAGTATCAGACTTCTATTTTATCAACATTTTGAATTGAGAAGTTAAAAGCTGCTGTACTACAAGTAATACTTAGCTTTTTTTTTTTTTTTTTGGTACCTGGGAACGAACCCGGGTCCTTGTGCTTGCACAGCAGGCAGCGAAACCACTGAGCTAAATCCCAGGCCCACTTAGCTATTTTTAGCATACCTTCAGCTTCTAAGGCTATGTTTACTTTCTCAGAATTAGCACTATGATGATTGTGGATGCCTAATGATTTTACTAATACAATAAAGGATATGAATGCTCTGCTCTTAGGCTTTTGGAACCCTTGTCATTTTGTGTACATCAGTCTTCCAAAGGCCAGCCTCTGCATCTATGCTATATGATTGATTGCCTTTGAGCTGCGGGAAGCCACTGAAAACTTTTAAGCAGTAATTGGCAAGTTTCAGCATATAAATACCAGCTCCCCCCACCCCTACCCTTACACATGCACACATTCTTGCCCCTGGTTCACGCAGTTCTAAGGCTTATGTCTCACACCACTTGCCAAGTTTTTCCCTATGGGATTAAGCTTCAGTTGGTCACTGTGATACAGTGCTTAATACTATGCCCTGTATTGGCTGCCTGTATTTCTCTTAGCATCTTCCCTGTTCCCCACATGAATGGTCTACCCACTCCTTGCTTCAGGGCCTGCTTCTGGGGGAGCCTCCATTAAGACAACTGATACACCTTGTTTTATACTGTTCAGTTGTTTAAAAAAGTTGACATCTATAAGGATGATCTCTTTCAATTTTTTTGAAATCTAAAATATGATATAGACCCTTTTCTATATTTTGTGACCTAAACTGTTAAAATTATTAGTCATCAAATACCAATAAATATTAGCAAAGGTATGAGAGGGAAAAAGTCACCCTTTTGAAAAATTTTAAATATAATTTTAAAGTACTGCAGTCAATATAAATGATAAAGTATTAACAGTGAAAGCAAGAAAAATGCATTTTAGTGCCTCCCTTCTTCCTCTTCTATGTGTACAAATATATATAATAAAACGCTTACTGTTACCTATGCTCTAAACTAAAACAGACCTTGATACCCTTAAAGTGCTCAAATATATTTGTTTAAGGGCAGTTAAAATTCTAAAGAATTGAAAATAATAAAAATAGTAAAGAAATAAGATCTTAAGACACTAAAATCTAATATTCAGAGAACTTAATGTACCAAATAAACTAATAAAATGCTTAACAGCTACCTTGATACTAAAAGAAGATGTATTTTTAGCATGCCAAAAACTGAATTTAAAAAAGCAACCTTTCAAACACTGAAATGGTCATAGAGCACTCAAAATCTTAGGGTCAAAAAACAAAAACACATAAGTCTAGTGGTAAGGAGGTAGGAATCAGGAGATGGCTGAGAGCTTTGCCTGCCTTGAATCACAACCCATTTGTGATTAAAGGTCCACAAGAGTAGTTATTTTTTCATGAACAAGTTACTGTTTCTAGTAAAGTGAAATAAAAGTAAATGTTATTCCTACTATATGCTGATAAACACTTTATGTAATTTTGTATAATCCACAAATATTCCTATTAGATAGCTAGTAATAATTCCCATTTCAAGGGAGGAAGTTGAAATTTCAAAAAGGTCTGGTGGTAGACCCAGATGGTGGAGTTAATATAATATACCCTGTCTGACCCCAAGCTCAAATCTTCTGCTACTAGGCATGTTTTACTGATAAGAGACAGGTTTGAAAACTGTACATAACTGGGATGGCACAAGCATTAACCAAAGTGAGTATCAGAATTGTGGAAGATCTTTGCTATATCACATGTTAACCTCCCTAGAAAATGTGAAGGAGTCTTGGTGAGGGAGGATTCTCTACAAGAGACCTATTAAGAGCTTAAAGGAGCAACCATTTTTCAGGCAGAATGATAATTACTAATGTTATGAGTATATGAATAACTATATATTAATTATAAAACCTTTTTAGCATTAGGCACAACTAAAAATTTCATCCTTGTGATTTCTGCTAAACTATTATAGAAGTATGTGGTTCTGTGTCAATTACATCCATTGATTAATCACCAGTTAACAGGATTTTTTCACTCACTGTTCCAAAACTAGGAATTTGCATTAATTTAAAAGAATAAGCTGATATTACTCTAATAGGACATCAGTTATTTGCTTGTTTGCCAAATTTGAATTTGCTCTTATTTGCAACTTTCCCCTTTTTACATACATATTCTCGATCTACATCCAGAAGGAACCAAAAACAATGATTTTTACCTCATAATCTATGTATATTAAATTTGCTAGAAAGTCTAATCTCATGATAATTTGAAAACAAGTGAAATTGCTCATAGAATTTATTCATTTTCTTTTATATGGTAGAAAAATCATTTGAATTACAGATTTTGTGCAGTGAATATAGTGTTTCTTCATTTATATTGCAGTATATCATACACTTAAATGAACTGAATATATTAGTTCTAATACTTTTTAGTTTCAACCATATAGAGGTACCAGTATTGACCTTTTTTGTAATAAAAAGGACAGTCTCACCTGGCTCAACACAGTATATGGGCATGTACTGTCAAAATGTTCATTGCTTTGGGGTAATTTGTCTTTATTATTTTCTCCATGTATGAACTGAATATTTCATTTTATTTTTGCTTTACTTGCTAATGATTAGGTGTTCTCTGTTGCAACTCACCAATAATTATATTTAAACATTTTACATTAAATTTTTACTGAAAATTAACCCACCATACTGTTTCATTTCTACATATTGTCAAGTTAAAATTCTATGACATATACATATATATTTATTAAAAAATTATAGATATAAATGTTTTATTAAAGTATCTATATCAGTAGCACTATCTACCGCTGTATCCCTCATGCTAAGAAATCACTGGAAAATCATAGCTTTATAGATAGCAACAACACAAACATTTAATATTTGGCATTTGAAACTATTTGTGAGAGATGTTATTAAGACTTAGTGGACTCAAATGGCTGATAATGTTTTGATTTAAACAGTCACATAATTTTCTGCATTGTCATTTCAGTTTTTTATAAGCACAAATTATAAGTGTCTAGAAATACTTTATTTGTATAGCTTTTGTCACATGTGAAATCTAAAATTATATTCCTTTGTTACATCTCAAAAATATTGATTTTGATAAACAAAAGTGATTCAGAAGCTGTTTACGGCTACACCTGCTTTTATGTTCAGATTTCATTTTTTGATTTCTCAATTATCTATCAACAAGTCAAAAATGACTCCATCTTTGTTTACTCTTTTAGGTAATTTGTGTGATCCAGACATCTTTTTTTGTTTACAAAGATTTTATTCTTGCATCAATGTGCTATTTTCCCTATATAAACTCTTCATTATTTGGCAAGTTGGCATAGTATTGAGCTGTTCTTGGTAGAATCGGGAAATATTGCTCTCTTTTGGTAAAGCATAGCTGTTTTCAGAAATGATCAAATCAAGCATTACTGCTGGCTCATAGAATTTCTCACATTACAGTATTTCTTCTTCTCTTATAAATGTCTGCACCAAAATTATGCACCAAGTCAGAGGCCGGTGGTTTCCCTAAGCACTGGCTGCTTTGATGTTCTAGTCACTTTAACCTGCCTCCTTTTCCAGCATCACTAAAAATGATCTGATGCTCTATTCTCATGTGTATTTGCATTTTCTCTATTTTACTTTTTCAGTATACTCATATGTTATAAGTTATCCATCTGAGTTCTAAAACTTCATACTGCTATTATTTTGTGCCTATTAGAAATTATGATATATATCTTTAAAAAAAGAAATTGTGGTATATTTTCTTTGTATTATATAGTAAATTTCTCCCTCCCTTACTTGCTCACTGTCTGTCTCTCTGTCTGTCAATATAACTTTCTCTTATAATTTCTCAATATTTCTCCAAATCAGCTACTTATTTTGTCAGTTAGGCTGTCTTAAAGCTCCTGTCTTAAGGATTTTTCTTAATAAAATGTTTCATTTTGGACATTTGCTTTTGTGTTTTGATAATTTCAAGATTTGCTTGGGCTGAAACATGTATTATATAAAAAGATTATGCATTACATTATTAATGTCATAAATACTGGAAAGAAGTGATTAACATAGAAAAAATTTAAAGTCTTATAGCATATAGTTGATTAAAATTATATTTATTTTAAAATCTCTGATAAGTTAATTCAAATATATGTTCCCTAGTTAGTTTTTTCTAAAATTAGGCTTAATTGACTAGTACTAATTAATGAATTAACCTTGCATTTCTTAATTCTTTTAACATCATGATTTTTGTTGTTATATAGGGAACATTTTCTAAAAACTCTTTTTCTGAGTTCTGATTCAGCATGTGCCACTATAATTTCTACAATACCCTTGTAATGTATTCATTTCCATTCATTGGAATCACTTTGACATACCACCATTTAAATAAAGCATTGTGGTTTATATTTGTATCTAAATTTTTCTTTAGCCATTGAAACATATTTATGATAACTTAAAAAAATTTCTCTTTAGATTAGGTTTAGATTTAGGTTTTGATTTGGGGTAATAGTTTTTTTATGTCCAGTGCCCAAAATATGGCACTATCAAAATACTTGAAATACAGTGAACTTTTTTTTATTTTTTTTTTTGCAGTACTGGGAATCGAACTCAGGATTTTGTGTTTGCCAGGCAGACACAATGCCACTGAGCTAAATCCCTGGCCCCTACTTTTTTTAGGACCTTCTAAATTTTGCTCATAAAAACAATCTCCCTTCTCCTATATCTCTGTCTCTAATTCTTTCTCACTCAAGGTCTCAAGGTCATAGACCTATGTTCTGTTTTATCTCCACCAGAATATCTTCTTTTATTGAGTTAAATCCCAATTCTTTTACAATTTTTAATTTGGTACTTTTTATTTGACTTGTTTTAGTTTTATTGTGTTGACTCAGCAAGTTAATATTTCCTTGCTTTTACTTGAGTCAATTGTAGGCACATGGATGCACCTTGAAACCATAATGTTAAGTGGAATAAATCAGACATACAAGCTTTTGTATTGCATGTTGTCCCTTATATGAGAAATTCAAAATATAAATAAAGAGTAAAATATAAGATAGACAGTGGGATTTAGTGAGACAGATCTTTAGCATATGGGTAGAGAACCAAGAGGTGGAGGGAAGAGGGTAGGGAGGGAAAGGAGAGTTGTAAAAAGAAATTTTGATATGTTGTGTACATGTACTAAGTCCCTATAAGGAATGTGATCATTAAGTACTGCAAACATATACAAAAAGTATATACTGAAAGAGTCCAAGAGATGGATGGAGCAGAAGGGGAAGGGGATAAGGAAAAAATTAAGGTATGTCAGGCCGGGGATTTAGCTCAGTGGCACTGCGCCTGCCTCGCAAGCGCAAGGTCCTGAGTTCAATCCTCGTCCCATTACCAAAAAAAAAAAAAAAAAAAGATATGTCATGTGCATGTACCAACTACCCATGATGAGTGGAATCATTATGTGTGCCACAAACGTATGCCAACAAAAAATTTTCAAAACTTGAAATAGGATAAAATAAATATTTTTTACTTTTAACTTTGCATTTAAATGATAGGTAATAGATTGCTGACTGGTACACTGAATGTCTATACTTTGTTGTATTGCTTTAGAATTTTTAAATATTCATGATATCCTATTAAAAGCTTATTATTTCTTTTTTGACTCTCATATAACTTTGGTGTTTAATGAGTGAATGCTTTTGTCAAAACATTCTTCTCTTCATGGCTCATATAATTTCTATTGATTACTAATCATACATTCATGAGATAATGGAATTGGAAAGAACCTTCAAGGTTACCATGATTCATGGAATTTTTCTCTGATGCTCCTTCCCCTCTCCAATAATCATATCTATAATTTTAGCATAATCCTGAATGGTAAAGTCAGCAGTAGTTATCACTGTTATTTTCTTATAATCCCTTTTCCTTTCTCCATAGAAATTTTCAGCACTGGAAAAATACTTAATTTCTAGTATTCTGAAAATGTAAACAAGTCCCATTTGTAATCACAATGAGGAAAAGCAGGATATGATGTTTGATTAAAGAAAATGGAAGTGATGGCTATGATAGTCATTTTTTAAATAATCCATGAGTAAGAGACAGGCTACTTTTTTTGGAAGCAAAACATTAGTGTATTTGAGATATACACAGTGATCGCTTTCATCACAGGAATTTGTACCTGTGCATATCGTGCTGCTTCTTTTTCCCCCATTCCACTTCCCTCCCTTCAAGGCCTCTTCCTCTCCTAATTTGCAGAGCTTTGTTTCCATTATTTCCTTCTAGTCTCTTTTTTTTCTTGTCCCTTCTTTCCTTTCCCCCTCCTCCTTCCCTTGTTCCCTTTCTCATTAGAACATTTTCTTCCCGTTTTCCAATATCTATTACACAGTTCGGTCTTTATTTGCACTTTGGGTTTGTCACACCAGAGAAACAATGTAGCATTTAAACATGTGTGTCCAATTCATCTCGCTTAAAATTAGGTCTCAAGGTGGATCCCTTTACCTAGAAATGCCTCAGGCTTGTTCTTCTTTATCTCTGAATAGTACTCTATGGTATTAAAAAATTAGATCTCCCTTGCCCATTCATTGGTTGATGGGCATTTTTGCTTCTTCAAGACTTAGATATTACAAAGTAATAGCTGTAAATAAACGGGTGTGTGTATATCACTGTGGTATGATACTTTTGATTCCTTTGGGAAGGTATCAAGAAGCAGAATAGCTGGGCCAAATGGAACCTTTAGTTTAAGTTTTTTTGAAGAGTTCCTACAGGATTTTTACAATTGTTGCACCACCCCACACTGCCACCAACAGTGGAGAGGGTTCCTTTTTCTCCATAGCTGATCCAGCATTTGTTATTGGTGGATTTCTTGAAAATAGCCATTCTTTCTGGAGTGTCATGGAATCTCAGCATTGTTTTAATTTGCATCTCTCAAATGACCAGTGATGCTGAACATTTTTTCATCTATTTATTTGCCATTTCTACTTCATCTGAGAAATGCCTGATCATTTCAGATGCCCATTTTTGGATTGGGAATTTTAATTTGGGGGGGGGTTAGTACTTTATATATTCTAGATATCAGTCTTTTGTCTGAGGAACAGCTGGCAAAAGTTTTTCTCACACTGTAGGTTTTGTCTTCGCTCTCTTGGCAGTTTCTTTTGTTATGCACAAGCTTTTTAATAAGGTGAGATGAGATCTCAGTTGTTGAATCTTTGTAGTATTCCCTATATGATCAGGGTTTTGTTCATAAAGTCTTTACCTACGACTGTGTCTTCAAGAGTTTTACCTATTCTGTGTTCCAGAAGATTAAGTGTTTCTGTTTTTTATTTAAATCTGATCCATTTCAATTTTAGTTCAGTGCATGGTGGAAGATACAGGTCTAGGGTCAGTCTTTGGCAACCAATTTTCCCAGCGACGTTTATTAAAGAGTGTGTCTTGCTTCCAGTGATGGTGTTTGGTTCCTTTGTCAAAGATAAGGTAGCTGAGGGCCGGGAATTTAGCTCAGTGGTTTCGCTGCCTGCTGCTCAAGCGCAATGACCCAAGTTCGGATCCCCGGTACCAAAAAAAAAAAAGATAAGGTAGCTGAATGTGCTTATGGATTAGAAGCCTCTAAGGTGCCTTTCAGTTCTAACATGCTATGCCTGTAAATCACTGACAGTCATTCCTTTTTTTATATTTATTCATTTAGCGATTTTGAGAAATTTTTATGTGCTCATGGTGGATATGAAAAACAGAATACACTTAAGTTTGATAACTCTGCACTGTCAAGCTGTATTAAATCAAGCTAGTTAACATATGCATTTCCTCACATACTGATCTTTTTTCTGGTAAAAACATTTGAAATCTACCCTTACTAAATATCAATTATACAAGACATTGTTATAAACACCATATTCTGCAATAAATATCCTAAATATCTTTTTTAATTAATTTTATTGGTGTACTTTTGATATACATAATGATCACATTTATCTTAGGAAATTTGTTTCTCTACATCATATATCTTGATGCTTCCTTTTCCCCCATTGCACTCCCCTCCCTTCAACCCTTCTTCCCCTCCTTATTTTTAAAAACTTTGATTACATTTTTTCCTTTTATTCTTTTATTTCCCTTTTCTGTTCATCCCCTTTCCTCTTCCCCTTCCCTTGTTCCCCTTTCCATTTAAACAGTTTCTTCATATTTCCCAATATCATCAATTTTGGTCATCAATTTTACACTTTTGGTTTCTCACACACGAGAAACAATGTGCTATTTTAAACATATGTGTCCTATTTCACTTAAAACTGTGATCTTAAGGTGCATCCATTTACCTAAAAATGTCTCAAATTTATCCTTCTTTATGGGAGAGTAGTACTCTATTGTATATAAAACTACATTTTCTTTATCCTTTCATCTGTTGATAGGCATCTAGGCTGTTTCCAAGATTTAGCTTTTATAAATTGTGCTAATATATCACTGTGCTATGATGTTTTTGACTCAGGAAGATACCAAGAAGAGGAATAGCAGGGTCAAATGGAACCTCTAGTTTTAGTTTCTTGAGGAATCTCCATACTTTCCACAGTGGTTGTACCAAGTTACACTCCCATCAACAGTGACAAAGGGTTCCTTTTTCCCCACAGCTTTGCCTTACCAGAATTTGTTATTGGTTGATTTCTTCATGATAGCCATCCTTCCTGGAATGAGATGGAACCTCAATGTTGTTTTAATTGGTATTTCTTGAATAACCAGTGATGTTGAACATTTTTTTCATATATTTATGTGCCATTTCTACTTCTTCATCTATTCATTTCAGGTGCCCATTTTTGGACTGGGTCTTCTAACTTGGGGGTCTGATATTTTTTCTTTATATATTATAGATATTAGTCCTTTGAGAAACAGCTGGCAAAAATTTTTTTTCCCACACTGTGGGTGGTCTCTTCACTGTTTTGGTGTTTCTTTTGCTGTGCAGAAGGTTTTTAATAAGATCCCAGTTGTTGATTCTTTGTGATATTTCTTGTGGGATCGGAGTTTTCTTCATAGAGTCTTTGCCTACACAAATGACTTCAAGAGTTCTACCTATTTTGTCTTCTGGCAGATTTGTGTTTCTGATTTAATATTCAGATCTTTGATCCATTTTGATTTTAGTTTAGTACATGATGAAAGATATGGATCTCATTTTAATCTTTAACATGTGGAAAGCTAATTTTCTAGCACCTTATTAAAGATGATATCTTTCTTCTGGCAGAGTTGTTTGCCTCGTTGAGACAGGCTGCTTCTATGGGAAACTAAATCTGGGATGTCAAATTGCACTTCATTGGTACCAGTGAGGTAGGATATGCGAAACTTAGAACATTGAAGAAAACAGCATAACATAATCCTGGTTATATACTTCTAAGGGTACCAGTATTTGGATTGAAGCAGACAGTGAGCCCCCAGATAGGTGATTGATAGATGGATGGATGGATGGATAGATGGATGGATACAAGGATGGATGGATGGCAGAAAGGATAGAACATTATTTCCTGAAATAAAATAGCTTTATAAGTATTTCTATGACACTGGCACCGAGGAACTTCTTAAAAGATTCTAGTGAGCATGAAAGAATAAGTAGAAATGATTACTAAAGATGTATAAATTGTCACTGATCCTATATTTACTTAGCGCTTTTTTGAAATTTTTGTTTAAGTGATTATAAACTTATTAACATTGACTTTAATGTTCATGTGATCTCAGTATCCCAATCCTTTTCTTTCCTTAGCAATTACGTCCATTTTCTCAATGTTTAGTTCTCAATTCGTAATGATTTTCAAGCACCTTATTTTTGAGATCAGGAAAAGGCTATGTAGAATTAAAGGAACAAATGAGCTACTAGCCCATTCACTGGTCTTTCTTTGTAGCCCAGGCTGGCCTTGAACATGGGGCAATCCTGCCTCTACCTCTTGAGTGCTAGGATTAGTGGCATGGGTTTATGCCTGGGCTTGGTAGAATGTTAATATGCATGTTCTTGCTTCTATATTTGACAAAGCATTTTACTTTCTCTCTGAAAAACCTCAGAGTTGTGTTTCATATGATTATACACAAAAATCAATAGTATTCCCTAGATTATGGATAGAATAAAGGTGGACTATAGGAGCAAATTGTTTATTCCAGCTGAAG
This sequence comes from Heterocephalus glaber, assembly GCF_000247695.1. The sequence continues at coordinate 859,282 of NW_004624866.1, forward strand.
AGCTACTATGTCCAGATTTGATAACCATTTTAGAAAATTCTGGTGCGAAGAGAAAAAATATATTGCATATTTGTTTTCTCTAATGAAAATATTTTATTTACTGTTACTTTGAACACCCTGATGTTACCAACTCTCACAGAGCTTTAATTTCTTTGTACTTTAAATATAGCATCTTACTGCAGCCAGACCATCTAGACAAGTTGAAGAGGACTAACAGCAAGGCTTATTTGGTAGACAGGATTTAGAATAATCTTTAAGTCTTTGTTTTTAAAGTGATTTGAGCATACTCAGTGAGGGACTCTTCTGCTCCTTGGCACAAAAATATAATAGTTGTATTTTTGCCATTAAAAGTAACTTAAGAGTCCATTGAAAGAGTGATTTGAAATAAACGTACTAATGGTCTTAACTGGTAGTAAGCAATGATTTGAATTATGCTCAAGTTAAACTTATTCTGTTATAAAAAGTTAAGAAAACACCTTCATGGATTCCATAATTAGAGTTCTTGTTATGCTGAAGAAATTCAGGCTCTTTTTAAAAAGCAAACATAAGCTAAAGTATTTTTAATTCTTTGATTTTTGTTGAAATAAAAGACTATGAGATTTTAGTTTTTATTATTTATTGCTATGATCTGTTTCCATTCAACCATATATGAAATATGTGAATTACAATTTTTTAAGTCACTTATCAGATCAGAATAAATGGAATTTTGAGGGCTCTAAAAGTTGCGTACATACTAAGCTGTGAAAACAATCACCTATGAAAGTTTGTTTAAATGCAGTCTGGTAACTCAGGGAAATTAGAAAACATGATTTCTTCCTTTACATTTTACCACATTTTAAAATTGAGAGTACAGTAATGTATTTTAGGAAGGCATAATTTTTGTAAGATAATTGAAAATATGCTAAAACCACAAATGTATATCTATTAAACCAAACAATGGATCATATGATTAGGCATATAGAACATTATATTCAGAAGCAAGACTAAGGTTTTAAAATAAACCATTTCTATTACAGAATTATTATTTAAATTGCACAGAGACTAGAATATGGGTATTGCTAAATGGAACCTACAAGTCAGTTTTTTTGTGAGGAAGAAGAGAAGTTGGTATTTCCTTTGCAGATGGGAAACCTGAAAAATGGTGTAAGAGGATGGGGGGTATAAAACAGAAATTGAGGCAAAAACATTTTAGTGAGGCTTCCAGAGCAGTTGGAAAATAATTTTACTGTGTGGGGCCTTCATGAAATACCATACCTAATTGTTGACTGCTTGACTTGAAATGCAGTTCTTACAGTAATTAACTATGGAACGGAACACAAATCATGTTAATCTCTCTGATCCTCAGCTTTCTTAAAATGTAAGTGGTAACACTTTTTAGGATCTTTAGGAAGATTAAATTAGCAATACTATTTAGAATTTAGAACTCAATACTTGTTAGCTAGTATTTCTGAATTGAAAAGCAAGTAGATTTACCAGTTATGACAAGCATTGGTAATACTTGAAAATGTTATTCAGAAACTGTATTTTTAATCATTAAAGAGTAATATGATCTCTTGAATTATTTTGATATATAGCATTGTGTGTGATTTTTCAGTCATTGGTTCATATTAAAATAGGCATGGAGGGGTTGGGGATTTAGCTCAGTGGTTTCGCCGCCTGCTGTGCAAGCGCAAGGACACAAGTTCGATCCCTGGTACCAAAAAAAAAAAAATCACTTATTAAAAAATAATAATAATAAAAAATAAAATAAAATAAAATAGGCATGGAAAAAACATTAATCATAAACAGTAGATTGACTTTTACCGAAAATCTGAGCTCATTTGCAGTGCATTTGTGTATAAAGAAAACTTTATTAGTAGCACTTCCAAACTAAGCAAGGATGATAAAACCTAAAGAATAGTTATCTTTTAGATCTAGTAGTTACTGAGGTCTCTATCACTGTTATGTATATAGCAAAATCATTGATACTACCTGTGTTTGTTACAGTTTTCTTTTTCAGAAGGAATCTTCACAGTTATGTGTATATGAATACATTATTTTTGTTGCAAACTATTTCTGAATCTGTTTATAAGAATTTTCAAGAGTAAAATGTTAACAGCCTATCTGTCCTGAAGGGAAATAATTCAAGACTTTTTTAAAATTAAATTTTGATTTTGTATTTAAGCAGAGAAAATATTGCTATCAAAGAGTAACAACCACACTGAGTTAACTTTAAAAATTTTAAATTCTAACACATTGGTTATATATGAGGTTTTAATTAAAGTTTTTATTATAGAATATAAACTAATTTTTCTTTTTGTAACAAATATTTTATTGTTTGCCTGCCTACACAGTTTTCTTAGGAGAATACCAAAGTGTATGCAGTATATAATCCATAAACATTATCTTAGTTTATCTACACTGTTGTTGAATTCCTGTTGTGTTCAAAATTTAATCCTAAACCAGCAGGTTTGGGGATTATCCTTTCAGATTAAAAATATAGTTTTAGAAAAAACTCAAAAATTATTTTTTGTAAATGCTATGATGACAGTCTAGTAATAGGCAGTGTTCATAAAAGCTCAGAGCACTTCTTTAACAGGAATGGTAGAGCTGCTTTATAGTTGCCTAGGACGACTATAAAAACTAGCCAATCTGTGACTTTAACCTAGTTCTTCTGAATCAGAATCTGAGCATGGCTCTTGGGATTCTACATTTTAAAACATTCAGTCATTAAATGCATTATAGTTTGAGATTCCCTGCAACTACCCATTTCATCATGGTTGGATCCATATAATCTAAAATATATGTTTACTGAAGTATGTTTGTGTATATGTTTATATGTGTCATGAAATCTTTGAAGTTATTTTATATGTTTATTAGTCAGATTAGCAAATACATATTTCAGTATTTCTTTTTTTTTAGTAAACTTTTTTTCATTACCAGGAAACAAACTCAGGACCTTGTGCTTGCCAGGCAGGTGCGGCACCACTGAGTTAAATCCCTGGCCCCTAGTATTTCTTATAGACATCTGTAGACACTGTCTTTTGGAAGTTAATGTCTTATTATTAATATGTAGAAAGAGCCAAATAGTTGATGATAAATTGTTTCTCAAGTGGAAGAAAAGATACTGATCCTTAAAAATACCTAGGTCCTGGGTCTATTTCATGATAATAAAATCAGAATTATCTAAAGAACAACTAAGTCGTAATTTTTTAGAAAGTATCTAAAGTGTTTTTAAAGTACAGGTTGAACTAGGAAACAGGAATTGACACAAATGACCAAAGGAAAAATGATATTGTTCCTTTGAACAATGGAACAATGACATTGGAAGAGTGACATTGGCTAATCCAAAATAGCGTTTATGTTTGCCTTGAGAATCCATAATATTCAAAACCATATACTAAAATCATGGCACTCTAGCATCCAAATCCTGTTTCCCAAACTGCATTATCAGGGAATCAGAAGGCATTTTCTCATTTTCTTTTAAAAGGGCTACTCTAATAACTTTTCCTAAGTTGATGTAAAGTACTGATTCAGACTTTTTAAGTGATATGGGGGATAGAATTTCTACTTTTTTTAATGACAGTATAACATTGAACTTGTTGATTTCTGTGATTTTTTGGCTCTTTTGTCAATTCAAATGTAATCAAGAATATAATATGATAATACTGAACAAGAGAAATATTTTCTAGGATAAGGCTGTGTTCACATAGGACATCAGAATCAATGTTTTCAAAATTATTTATTAGAATTTTTCATAGAAAGTCAAATAACAGCACAATAAAAAATGCTCATCTTTATGAGGTAGATTTGAAACCTCAGTTCGGTAGAACTTTCTGATTCTGCCAAATGGACAATCTCAAAATTACCGCTTTTTATTTATACAAAGTGTGTTCTATAACAGTGGTGCCATAGCAGGCTTTTTTTAATTACTGAAAACTCTAAAAGATTCATTATCACTGTTCTATAATGTACACTTTCATAAGTCATAAGTTCAAGATTTTCTATTATAGTTAAATCAAAAAGTATGTATAAGCTTCAAATTCATATTTTCTGTGTTTCTCTTTTAGATGAACATTGGAAACGACAATTTCTACATGTGTGAAGGATATATTGAAGGCTTGTGGTTTACAGACAAGATCTTTAGAAATTAGACACTCAAGGTAAATTAAACTATAGCCTCATAAATAATTTTATTTCAATGATTAGGTTTGCCTTATTATAAATACACTTGCTATATTTGCTTACTTTTCAACACAGTTCCTAAGTGACCTCTTGAGCACATTCCTTGATAGTCAGACACAAACTTTTATACCTTAATACCATCTTGACAAGAGAATATTGTTCTTTTGTAACAGTTGATTAAAAAATGATACATTATTATAGAAGGGACTAAGCAATTAAGAAGAATGAGGAAGTAACGCCATTAAACTTCTAAGCACGACTTACTATAATATTACTTGAAAACATAATTCATATCATTTACTACACTGTTTCTTTTTTGCATGTTAAGACTTTACTCCACAAAACCTAGCATAGTTTTATATGCCTGTAGGATTATTACCTTTAAATACCAGACCTCATTATTTCATGACTTTTCAAGGGTTTCCCCTGACCTCACCTGTCCTTTCCCTTGTTCGTCCCTCCCTTGATTGCTTACATTCTTCTGTGAATATAAATTTCTAATTATATTTTGATAAATTACAAGTGAAGTTTGAGGATAAAAGGATGTTTGAAATAATACAGTTTGTCAAGTGGGGACAATGAAAGTCTACAGAGAATGTGGTCTGCTTGCCAGAGGATTCTTGCCAAGTAGGAATGGAGACCATAAAATCAAATCTTAGTTTTTTCCTAAAAGAAATCAAAACTTTTTACTTGGAAAGGATGAATTTTTCAATAGCAGCGTAAAATTTTGCCTGGGAAAAAAAATCTACTTTTGCTGCTGTGTGAACAAAGTAAAATAGTTTACAGCCTCTCGTAGAGTACTTTTATTTCCTTTGTTCTCATTTTCTTTATTCATTTAAATTAGAAGTATGTAGAATTTATTTTTCTCCTTTATGGTTAACAGCTTAGTGATTTCCTTAGGATTTTGTGATGAATATTACTGTTAGAAAGGATTTCTCTTAAAAGATAAATGATATTTAGTTCTAATTCATTTTCGTAGTTATATATGAAAAGTTGGTTGCTTGAAATAGGTATTTGTTTTCTGAAATATAAAGATTAGATAATTATTTTTATAGTTCCTTCATCACCACAGTCTAAATCATATCCTTCTGATAAAAAAAGTTTTTGTAACTGACCTTTTGCACAGAGAGATAATATAGTTCTCCGTTCATAGCACACTGTCATCATTCCTCCATGAAAAGCACTTATTTTAGTTGTTGATATATTTTCTACTCCCATTCTCCTCATTTTGACCCATAGGAAACCGCTCTTATATGATATTCTATAATAATATCTATTGATTATTCTTTTTTGTATTTTCACATAAGTATTATGCATATATGTATTTTTTTTTTATATGTCACCTAAATAAAAAGAAAGCCGAGTGTGATAGCACGTATCTGTAATCCTAGCACTTGGGAAGCTGAGGCAAGAGGGTAGTCGGGAGTTCAAGGACAGTTTAGACTACAGAGTGAATTCAAGGTTAGCCTGAACTATATAACGAGACCCTGTCTCAAAATCACAAAAAAAGGGGGAGAGGGATCATTTTATGAACTCTCATGTGCCTGTCTCTCATTTTCAACACTTACCATCTCATGGTTGAGTTTGTTTTAGCTATCTTTTATCTCACCTCTCCCCCATTAATAGACCTGAAATTTTTTTTTTCTATTGGCAATCACCCACTTTTTAAAAATTAATTTTATCACTACTCTTTTGATATGCATACTAATCACACTGAGCATAGGGAATTTGTACCTGTACATATCTTTTTTTTTTATGAAATTCTTTGATTGGTCCATTGTAGGTATACAACACAATTACATTTCTCTTTGGGAATTGTACCTTGACATAATGCATCTTGGTTCTTATTTTTTCCCCATTCCTAGCCCTCCCTTCACCCCCTCCACCCTTCCCTATTTACAAAGACTTTATTTCCATTTTTTCCATTTCTCATCATTTTTCCCTTCCCTTTTTTCTTTTCCCCTGCCCCTCCCACTACCCCTACCCCACCTGTACATATCTTGAGTCTTCTTTTTCCTCATTCCCCTCCCCTCTTCAACCTTTCATGCCTTCTTTATTTACAAAATGTTTGTATTTTTTCCACCTATTCTGTTTTTTCCTTTTCAACTCTTTCCCTCCCACCTGCCCTTCCCTTGCTCCCCTTCCCATTTGAACATTTTCTTCCTACTTCCTAATATCTGTCATTTACTTTGGTCCTTCTTTATGCTTTCTCACTCCAGAGAAACAATGCAGTATTTAAACATGTTTGTCAGATTTACTTCACTTAAAAGTATGATCTCATGATGCATGCATTTACCAAAAAATATCAGAAGTTTATCCTTCTTGATGGCAGCATAGTGTGTGACATTGTATATGAAACCCACATTTTCTTTATCCATTCATCCCTGGATGGGCATCTAGGTTGGTTCCAAGATTTAGCTCTATTACACATTGTGCTGCTGTAACATGGGTGTGCATATATTGCTGTGGTATGATATTTTTACCTCTTTCAGGAAGATAACAAGAAGAATAGCTGGGTAAAAGGAAACTTCTAGTTTTACTTTTTTGAAGAATCTCCATAGTGATTTCTGTAGTGCTTGTACCAACTTACACTCCCAATGACAGTGGAGAAGTAGCTTTTTTCCCCACAGCCCTACCAACATTTGTTATTGGTGGCTTTCTTCATGATAGCCATTTTTTCTGGAGTGAGATGGAATCTCTGCGGTGTTTTAATTTGCATTTTTTGAATGACCAATGATGTTGAACATTTTTTCATATATTTATTTGCTGTTTCTGCTTCCTCATCTGAGAAGTGTCATTCATTTCAGATGCCCATTTTTGGACTAGGTCTTTAATTTGGGAGATCTGATATTTTTGAGTTCTTCATATATTTTAGATATTAGTCCTTTGTCTGAAAAATAGCTGTTAAAAAATGTTTTCCCAGTTTGTGGGTTGTCTCTTCACTCTGTTGATGGTTTCCTTTGCTTGGGCAGGGGATTTAGCTCAGTGGTTCTGCCACCTGCCCCATGATCGATCCCCGGTACCAAAAAAGAAAAACAAAAGACCTTTGCTGTGCATTAAATCTGTATGAAACCTTTTTAATAAGATGAGACTCCAGTTGATTCTTTGTACAACAAAGGGTTTTATACAGGGTTTTAATCATAAAGTCTTTGCCTACACCTATGACTTCAGTAGTTTCACCTGTCCTGTCTTCCAGTAGATTTAGTGTTTCTGTTTTAATATTTAGATATTTGATCCATTTTATTTCTTTTGAGTGCATGGTGCAAGATATGGGTCTATATTTAAGCGTCAACGCATGGAAAGCTAGTTTTCCGTGCACCATTTATTAAAAAGGCTATCTTTCTTCCAGTGAAGGTGATTGGCCTCAAAGGTAAGGTGGCTGAATTTGTTTGGAATTGTTTCTTTATCTACTAATCTGGTCCACTGATCTTCAAGTCTATTTTTCAGCCAGTTCCATGCTATTTTATCACCATTTCTTTGTAGTATACCTTCAAGTTGGGAATTTGATGCCTCCTGCCCTGCCTTTGTTGCCCAGGATTGCTTTTGCTATTCTAGGTCTCTTCTGGATCCAATTAAATTTTAAGAATGTTTTCTCTAGTTCTGTGAGATATACTATGAGTACTTTGATCAAGATTGCATTAAATTTGTATGAAAGTTTTGGAAGTATGACCATTTTGTCTACCTATACAAGAACAAGAGCCAGGCATTGTGATGCATGCCTATAATCCTAGCACTTGGGAGGCAGAGGCTAGAGGATCACTGTGAATTCAAGGATAGCATGAGCTACATAGTGAGTTCAAGGCCAGCCTGAACAACATAGCAAGACCCTGTCTCAAAACAAACAAAGTACAAGGGATATCTTTCCATTTTCTTTCTCCCCCTCCCCCTGCCCCAGTACCAAGGATTGAACTCAGGCCCTTATGCTTCGAAGGCAGGCACAGTGCCACTGAGCTAAATCCCTGGTCCTCCATTTTCTGATATCCTCTTTGATCTCTTTTTTCAGAGTACTGTAGTTTCAAATAAAAGGTGTGTTTTACTTACTTTGTTAGAGTGATTCCTAAGTATTTCTCTTTTTTTTTGATGCTGTTTTGAAAGGTATTATTTCCCTAATTGCTCTCTCAGTGAGTTTGTTATTTGTTCACAAAAATGCCATTGATTTTTCAGTGAATTTGTATCCTGCTGCGCTACTGAATTTAGTTATTAAATCTTGGAGTCTTTCGGTGGAGTTTTTAGGGTCTTCCATGTAAAGTATAATGCCATCTGCAAACAATGATAATTTAACTTCTTCCTTTCCTGTCCTTATTCCTTTTATTTCTTTCTCTTGTCTAATTCCTCTAGCTAATATTTCCAGAACTAGATTGAATAGGAGTGGTGATAGTGGATATCCTTGTCTTGTTCCTGATTTGAGAATGAAAGCTTTCAGTTTTTGACCATTTAGTATTATGTTGAGTGTTGACTTGTCATAGATGGATTTTATCAGATTGAGATAAAGACATTCTGTTCTAATTTTCTGTAGGTTTTTTTTTTTATCATGAATGAGTGTTGGCATTTGTCAAATGCTTTTTCTGCATCTATTGATATGCTCATGCAGTGTATTACATTTATTGATTTGAATATGCTGAACCATCCCTGCATCTCTGGGATGAATCCTACTTGGTCGTGGTGTATAATCTTCTTGATGATTTGCTGCCTTCTGCTTACCAGTATGTTATTAAGGATTTTGCATCAATGTTCATTAAGGAGATTGGTCTGTAGTTTTTTGGGTTTTTTTCTGTTGAATCTTTCTCAGCTTTTGGTATCAGGTGATGCTTGCTTCCAGGAATGAATTTGGGAGTATTGCTTCCCTTTCAATTTCATTAAAGAGTTTCAGGAATAGTGGCATTATATCTTCTCTTAATTTCTTGTAGAATTTAGCAATGAATTCATCAGGACCTAAGATTTTCTTCGTTGGTAATTAAATTACTTCTTCACTTTCATTGACTTATATTTGATTATTTGGAATTTTTATATCTTCAGGATGTATTGTAGTAATTTGTATGTATCTAGGAATCTGTCTGTTTCTTCTGTGTTTTCCATCTTATTAAGAGTACAGGTTCTTCAATTGGTACTGCTGATCTTCTGGATTTCTTCAGGGTCCATTGTGATTTCACCTTTTTCATTTATAACTGCATGGATTTCAGTCTTTTCTTTCCTTTTTTTTGATATAGTTGGCTAAGGGCTTGTCTATTTTATTTAATCTTTCAGAGAATCGACTCTTTGATTCATTGATTCTTTGTATTGTTTTCTTATTTTCACTTTAATTAATTTCTGCTCTGATCTTTATAATTTCCTCCCTTATATGCACTTTTGGTTGAACTTTGTTTTCTTTTCCTAGAACCTTAAGGTTCAATATTAGGTTATTTATTTGAGCTTGCTCTGTTTTTCTGATGTGATAATGCACTGCTATAAATTTCCCCTATAGGACTGCTTTCATTACATCCCATAAGTTCTGCTATGTTGTAGTGGCATTATCATTTAATTTTAAAAGCTGTCTAACTTATTTAAATCTGTGACCCATTGGTTGTTCAGGGCAGTGTTAATTCCCATGTGTTTTTGTAGTTTTCATGGTTTCCTTTGCCATAGATTTCCAATTTTATTGCGTTAGGACCTGATAATATGCACGGGATAATTTCAATTCCTTTATATTTACTTAAGCATGTTCTATGAGATATTATGTAGTCTATTCTGAAGAAAGTACCATGTGCAGGTGAGAAGAATGTGTATTATGTTGTAGATATCTACTAAGTCTATTTGTTCAAAGTTTTGGTTCAGCACTGATATTTGTTGATTTTTTTTTTGTCTAGTTGATTTATTTGTGACAGTGGGGTATTGAGGTCCCCTGTTAGAATTATATTAGTGCTTATTTGATTTTTCATGTCCATTAATGTTTCTTTAATATAGTTGGGTACACTAGTATTTGGAGCAAATATGTTAATGATTGTTATCTCTTTATTCCTCTTGGATTATTCCCTTAACAAGTATATAATGACTTTCTTTTTCTCTTCTGATTAGTCTTGACTTGAAATCCACTTTGTCTACAAATAGCATAGCTACCCCTGCTTTTTTCCAGGTTCCTATCCCATGGAGTATTGTTTTCCATCCTTTGACTTTCACTCTATGAATTTCTTTTTGAGCTAAATGTGTGATTTTTTTGTTTTTTTTTTTTAAATGTGTTTCTTATATGCAGCATATTACTGGATCTTGTTTCTTGATCCATTCTACCAATCTGTTTCTTTTGATTGGTGAATTGAGGCCATTTACATGGAAGGTTATAACTGATGTTTGACTTATATTTGTCATATTATTTTGCTGTTGCTGAGTTCCTTTCTTTCCTCTCTGTTTAATTGCTTATCTTTCCTGGTGGATGCATTCTATTGGGTTTCATGGAATTGTTGTATCCATTGTATTTTTCTAGAATATTCTTCAGAACTTTTTGTAGTGCTGGTTTAATGGTCATGAATTTCTTCAGTTGTTTTTTTTTTATTCATTAAGTTTATTGGTACATTTTAGGTGTACGATATGGTGACATTCATCATTGGGAATTTGTACCTTTACAAGATATATCTTGGTTCTTATTTTTTTCCCCATTCCTCTCCCCTTCCTTCAACCTCTCCACCCCTCTCTATTTACAAAGACTTTGTTCCCAGTTTTTCCTTTTCTCATATTTATTCCTTTCCCTTCTTTCCTTTCTCCCACCCTCACCCCTACTTCCCCTTCTCCTTTGGACCTTTTCTTCCAATTTCACATTATCTAATATACAATTTGATCCTTATTTACACTTTCAGTTCTTTATTATAGAAGTATTTTATTTCTCCATTGATTTGGAAAGATAATTTTGGGGGTACATCAATCTTGGTTGGAGATTGTTTTCCTTTAGGGCTTGAAATACTTCACTCTAAGCGCTCCCTGACATAAGCGTTTGTGTTGAGAAGTCTAATGTGATTCTGATGGGCTTTCCTTTATGGGTGATTTATTTCTTTTCTGTTGCAGCTTTTAATATTCTGTTCTTATGTTAGATTCCTGGAAACTTGCCTATTATATGCTTTGGTGTAATTTTTTTCTGATCAAGGCTAATTAGATTTCCAGTATCTGTATATCAAATTTTCCATGCTTGAGAAGTTTTCTGCCATTACTTCTTTTAAGAGTTGTTTTATCTCCTTTGTGCTATCATCTGATTTTTATCAATTCTAGTCAATCTTTTGTCATTTTTCTTTGCATCATCTAGCAGCTGTTGGATTGATTTTTCATGGTACCTTGTTATTTTTAAGAAATCTTTCATTTGATGATCACTAACCACAAAGCCATCTTCTAGATCTGATAGTCTATCTTCACATTCATTTATTTTGCTGTGTATAGTTTCAGTAGAATTTTTAATCTCCAGGATACCTGCTTATAGAATCCAGTTCTTTCCTATGTTGGGCATTCTTGGTTTCCATCACTTTCTTAAGCTCCTCTATTTTTTAAATCTGTATCTACTCTAGATTCACTAACCATGTCCTCATTATGGCCATTTCTTTAGTTATCTGTATAATTATTTCTGATTTTTTTCTAGAGCCTCATTGATCTGCTTTCTTACTTCTGCTGCTACCATTTCAGAAAGTTCAGCTAAATAACTTCTAATTTCTTCCACTTCAGTGCCCCGTGAATTTGCCTTGGGTGAGCTGGGGATCTAGGGTTGCATCTTGCTTCTGTGTCTTCTCATTTTCTATATTTTAAAATTTGTTTTCTGTGTTGATTCTTGTAAATTCCTCATGGTATATAGCTTTATTACTAGTATTGAAACCTCCTTAGAAAATGAATACTTTTCAGAGATGTGTTCTAAGTGAAGCTGGCTTTTGACTTTTGAGTCTGTTCCAAGATCCTGCCTCTTCTATTTATTAGGAATGAGAAGTTGCTGTCTATTTGGCCTAGCAATAAGTTTGGTGGGACTATTGTTTATGACCCCCAGACCATCTCGGTATTCCCATACGAGGAAGAACAACTTGATTAAACCATGTCACCTTGGCTGCAGTAGTACAATCAGCAATAATAGTACCATCAAGCATAGTCCAGAAAATGATAAGCTGTGGTAACTGTTAATTTGCCATCTTTTACCATAGGTATAAAATTTATAGTTATATAATAAATCTAAAACAAATTAGAAAATTACATACAATAAATATTCACTCAATAGAGCAATTTTACCTTCAAGAGAGAACATTTAAAAGGCATAAGAGGAAAAACCCCATAAAAATAAAGAAGAGAAAAAGATTAGAAGCAAGGCTGAAGGACAAAGGAAGATCACTCAAGCTTTGGGAAACTGGTGAAGAAGACAGAAAGGAAAGAAAGAAGGAAAACACAAAAACAAGAACTAAACACACCAAAAAAGACTTAAAAGGAATCTTCACATTTACAAAAAACAAAATCAAGAAAAGGACAAAAACAAAGAGAAAAAAGAGATTTCTCTCTGATTTCAAGCCTTTGGTTATCTTCTGAGATCTGCAGTTTTGTGGTAGTATCCAATTCAGGGTGTCTCCACTGTTTCTGATAAACAAAGTGGGTAGACAGAGCCCAAATCCATCCTGGATTATCCCAGCAAGCCTGCAATAAGATTAGGGCACTGTGCTGGGTAATCCCAGCAAGCCTGTAGTAGGAATAGGGCAAACTGCAAATTTTGGTGCTTTTACCTCCACAGAAGTTTAGGCTGGTTCTGGCTTCTGGTTGTGGAGTTGCAGCCTGATTTGTTTAGCTTACAACACCCTGGGTGTCTTTTGTCACTCTGACCTTGCCTTCCTGTCCCTGGATTCTCTTGGCATTTTGCCTAACCCAGTCACTGGGAACCCTGAGAGGAATCCAAACCATGGCTGCTCCAAATCCTAGGTTGGGTTGGCCCCTCCCTAAAATGGCATCTGGCCAAGGAACCTTTCCACGGGGCATTTGGACTGGAGTCACTCACCAACTATTGCAGTTCACAGCATCTTACGCTTTGTTCTACTGCATTTCTCCATGGAGGCCTCTGCAGTCACCTGCCTTCACTGTGCCTCTATAGATTCAAGCCTCCTCTCTCACACCAAGAACCTGGAGTCAGGGTGAAGCTGCAATTTGCCACCTTCTTTTTCTGCATTGAGGTCTGTCCCTTCAGTTTCCTTGTGGGTTCCAATTGTCCCTTCAGATCCTTTTGGGTTCCAAGTATCACCTGCTTGCTTCTTTTCTTCCCCAAGTTATATTCCAGTACTTTTATTCCAAATCTCAGAGAAGCTGATTTGCTGCTGTTTTCTGCTCCATCATCTTCCTGGAAAGCCCCTAAAATCTAAATATACAAAAATGATATTGTGGTATTGTGTTGTGTCATGCTTTTCATCCTTTTTCCTACTATTTTGTGTTTTAGCGTTTTTTTGTTTTGTTTTGTTTTGGTTTTTGGAGTCACAGTCTCACTATGTAATTCAGGCTGGTCTTGAACTCACTTTGTAGCTCAGGCTGGCTTTGAACTCAGGGTGAGGATCCTGCTTCACCCTCCCAAGTGCTGGGATTACAGGCATGCGCCACCATGTTTAACATTTATATTTTAACATTTATTTATGTTGGTATGTTTACATTCCTTCTAATTGCTGTATAGTATCCCATGGTTGATAGCCACCATTTTTTAACTATCCATTTTTCCGCAGTGAATACAATCCAAATTGCTTTTGATTTTCACCACAAATAGCACTGTGATGAACACACTCATACTTATCCTATCATGGGACTTTACAACGCTTTTTTTGGGACATATACCCAAATAGAATTGCTGGTTAACTGGATTAAGTTTATAGTTAATTTAACCAAGTCCTGTCTGATGTCCCTTCAGAAACTTCAGTCCATAGTCCCAGTAACCTCTTCATCCATGCTAACCCTTCTCATTATCTAACTTTCTCATGTTTTCAGTCTAATATGTATAATCACATAGCTCATTTTGAAAATTTGGATTTTTTAATCACAAATGAGTCTGAGTATCTCTTCATTTAGTTGTTGGCCTTTTTGCTTCCCTCTTCTGAAATTGCTTGTTTATATTCTTTGTGTGTGTGTGTGTGTGTGTGTGTGTGTGTGTGTGTGTTACTGGGGATCAAACTCAGGACCTCGTGCTTTCGAGGCAGGCAACAGCACCACTGAGCTAAATCCCCAGCCTGCATGTTTATATTCTTTAGTCAGTTTTTTTCATTTGAGTTCCTGACAATTGATTGATGTGTTATATATTTTTTTTGAATATGCTAGATGTTAATTTCTTGTCTTTTAAATTTGAAACAAATATATTTTTATTCCTGCACCTTTTTAATATTATGTGTGGTGCTTTTTAAATAGACATCCAGCTTTCAAATACACAATTAAAAATACTTTTATATCTATTTCTGTCATACAAAAATGCTATGATCTTTTTGAAGTTGATCTGAATTTTAACATTGTTATACTCTCTCTTTTTTTTTTTTTTGGTACCAGGAATCAAATACTATACTCTCTTATTCCTAATATTTTTTCTAGAAGATGAATATGTCATCATTTGCAAGTAATGACATTTTTCTTTTTTTTACTCTTCCCATCCTTGTACGTAAACTTCTTTCTTCTTTCTTAAACCTTTGGCTCATTTCTTTGGAGCTGTGTTAAAGAAGAGTAGTGAAAGTGGAAATGGGGCATCCTCTTCTTATGCCCTGTCTTAAAGTAGATGCATCTCAAGATTCCCAGTTAAATATAATACTTACTAAAGGTTTAGATGCATAATGTTTACCAAATTAAGAAAGGTTTCTCTGTTTCTAGTTTGCTATGTTATCTTATCATAAATACCTGTTGAACCTTAATTTTTTATTATGGACATATTATTATAGTCATATTTATCCAGTGGTTTATTAATGTTGTGAATTATTTGAGTAGAATTTCTAATGTTAAATTATTCATGCATTCCTAGTTTACATAATGATATATTACTTAGTTATGATGTATTATTTTTAATGCATGACTGTGTTGGGTTAAATATTTTTTGGAGGATTTAGAAATCCACATTTTTAATGAAATGCATTATAATGTTTTTTCATTTTCTTTGCCTGGTTTTACAATTCAGATTGCACTAGCCTTAAAAAATTAGACAGCACTAATTATTTTCTGTTTTCTGGAATAAATTTATGGGATAGGAATTTATTCTTTACTTAATGGGTGATAAAACTCATGTAGAACTAGGTGCCTCTTAGGATTTTGATGAGTCAAGGTCTTTGACTATATGTATCTTTAATGCTTATTAGCCTATTCAGTTTTTTCTTTTCCCTTTTCTTCCACTCACTTTTCTTGAAGTATTGACAGCAGCATGTATTGCCATCAACACTCTACCCACCTGAAGATATATATAGCCCAGACCCAGTTTCCTTTGCGTCAAGAAAAACCTAGGCAATTTCGATGCTTATGGCCAACTAAGACATGTAATGGTCACTCCACCACATTTTGGACTGACCAGTGATTCAGTGTCCTAACCCTGTCCTGGGAGCTCTGATCTGCCCAGTCTTTTGTTTGTTTGTTTGGTTTTGGTTTTGGTTTTTGAGACACAGTTTTGCTGTGTTGTAGTTTAGGCTGGCTTTGAACTCACTATGTACCCCAGGAGAACTCCTAGTGATCCTCCTTCCTCAGCCTCCCAAGTGCTTTTCACAGGTTTGCACCACCATGCCCAGCTCTGAGCTGCCTATTCTTGCTTCAGTTAAACTCCCACATTCACATACCATTATAAATCCTGCATCACCAAAGTATTAACTAGAAACAGATTAATAATGCCCTAAATTAACTTCCTTAGATCTCTTAGAACTATTGCTGCACTTCTGGCTACGTGTAAGTATTTTGATAAAATGAAAAAGTAAGGCATCAAATGCAGGAAAGTAAATGTTGGGAAAATATTAGCAATTATCCTTTCTAATATCCTTTACAGTATATACCAAATATAGTTAGCACTAAAGGGATTTTACTTTTATCTCCAGAGTTTGAACATTATAGTAACTGTTTACAGTATTTTCAGAAGAAAATTAAAGGTATTTCCATTGACAGAAAGAAAAAGAGTATCGATTATAGGTGAAGTTCATAGACACACTAACAAAAAAATGAAATAGTGAATAATCATTTATAATTTTTGTACATTTAAATGTGTTTCTATCATCTTAAATACTATAGTGTTCCTCATATTTTATTTCTTTTAAATATTTGAGTACTAAACAAAGTTGTTTTATACATCTCTCAAGATTCTTGTGTATTCTAAATTCCATTTATCTCCTTCACCTTCTCCTACCCCATCATGTTCCTGTAATCTACTTTATCACATGTCCTATTTTCCTTTTCTGTTAGTTATTGTAAAAGACAACAATTTTTCCAAAGATGCTATATCAGCATTACTTCATGTATAAGGAATACCTTCTGTATTCCTTTCTGAATATTTCATCAAAAACTGTTTTGTGAGGCCATTATGCTTGAAAATATACATTATCATAATCTCACTTTGAGGGAATGCATAGCTATATGTAGAATTTCTAGATTTTAAGATTTTTTTTCCTTTAATACTGAAACTCCACGGTCTTTTTTTAACCTCTTTCTCCCCATTATAAGACATTTTGACTTTCTGCAGTAACACTAATCTGATAATACTGATAATAGAACTGTATCAGGATTTTCTAGATGAAGTGTGTGTGTGTGTGTGTGTGTGTGTGTCCATGCCCAGAGATTGTAGAGACTGACTTTTCAAATTGTAATTGTGTGGCTAGAAAGTATATTTGTAGGGTAGTCACTGCATCTGTGCACAAGGACTGGGTGCTACTATCTTTTGAATTTTTTTTTTCTTAAATTCTTTTATTGGTTCATTGTAGGTATACAACACAATTACATTTCTCATTGGGAATTGTACCTTTACATAATGCATCTTGGTTCTTTGTTTTCCCCCCATTCCTAGCCCTCCCTTCACCCCCTCCACCCTTCCCTATTTACAAAGACTTTATTTCCATTTTTTCCATTTCTCAGCATTTTTCCTTTCCCTTCTTTCCTTTCCCCTGCCCCTACCACTACCCCTACCCCTTTGGACCTTTTCTTCTTATTTTGCATTTTCGATTATTCATTCTAATCATTCATACATTTTAGGTATAAAATATAGTGACATTCATCATTGGAAATTTACACCTTTACATAGTCTCTCTTGGTTCTTATTTTTCACCCTTGCCCAGCCCTCCCTTCAACCCTCCATTCCTCCCTATTTACAAAGATTTTGGTCCTATTTTTCCATTTTCTCATTCAGCCATAAAAATGAGAAATTAGAGACATTTATAGCTAAATGGATGCACATTGAGGCGATACTCTTAAGTGAAATAAATAGGACACACATGTATAAATACCAAATAGTTTCTCTGGTGTGAGAAACTGAAAGTGTAAATAAGGACTAAAATGAATAGTACGTAATGGGTGCTACTATCTTGAAAAAGAATTTCTTGGTAACGGGGATCAAACTTGGGTCCTTGCGCTTGCAAGGCAGGCGGCGGAACCACTGAGCTAAATCCCCGGCCGAAAAAGAATTTCTTTAAGGAAATCTCATCCTACTTCTTAAAGCCTTTCAGCTAATTGGATGAGGCTCCTGCAGATTATGAAACATACTCTCTTTTACTTAAGTCAAGTCAACTGATCATATTGTAACCTGATCAGTTTAAAAACATTATATAAGAAATAAATAAAAATAAAGAAAAGAAGAAAAAACAAATATCAAAGGCTTGCCACAGCAGCACCCAGAATAGTGTTTAACTGAATAATTGGGAACTTAACAAAGTCAAACAATGGGCCGTGCTTTGGTAACATATTTTATATTAATATAGTTCAGTATAATTTCATGCCTTTGTGTCTTTAAAAAAAAACCAGTAAAACAAATCAAATAGAACTGAGGTAACTCAGTGGTAGAACACTTGCCTAGAGTGTGCAAGGGCTTCAGAACATTCCCCAAAACCAGCAAAAGAAATAAAAAATAAAAATTACATTTTAAATTGCCTCCCTTCTCTAACTTATTTTGTTTTCCATAGCACTTACATTTTCTAGTGCATTATATAATCTACATACCTACCATCTGCCTATACTAGAAGCTAAGTAGGAAACACTGAGGCAGGGTGTTTTGTAATTGAATACAGATACCTTCTCAAAAAGTTGTGGATATAAATCTCACTATTTATGGAATGAAACATTTAAAGCAAATATAAGTCAAACTAAAGTGGTTTTCAAACAGAAATGTGATCTCATTTCACTACAGAAGATATGAGTTTATACATGTACTGATTAGTTCTAAAAATACTTGGCAAATCATTGGAGAAAACTTTAAAAGCAAGAACTTCTAAAGAAGCTTTTTTCATTTAAATAATTTGCCACTGTATGCTGTCTTTTTACCTAAGGAGGCATTTTTTAAAGCTGTTCTAAGCCTTTTTAAAACCTCAGCATTGAAAACATCCTTCATTTTTTGTTTTGTTTTGTTTTCACTTTTGGTACCGGGGATCGAAATTGGGACCTTGCACTTGCGAAGCAGGCAGCAGAACCACTGAGCTAAATCCCTGGCCCAAAAACATCATTGTTTTATTTGCTCATTCATTTAAAAATATATCTGTACTAGTTATTGGCCAGAAATTGTTCTAGGTGCTGTCACAAACAATAAGGCTCTCATATAGTTTACCACCTTACTGCAAAGACAAAACAGTGAACAATCAGGTAATTACATAATGTAATTTTGAAAATGGCATGTTCTGAAAAAAAAGAAAGTATAGCATACTGTGTTACCTTTCTTGTCACTGACACATGGTACTCAACAGCCATAACTTAAAGGATGAGGGGTTTCATTTGGCTACTGGTTTCAGGGAATACATTTCCTAGTCATTGAGCATAGAGGCTGAATTCATAGCAGCCCAGGAAGCAGAGCAGGGGAACAGTGCCAGAGAAGAAAAGGTAAAGGACCACATGTAGTCACCAGGTCACACTTAAATGACCTTACCCAGACACACTTAGAAATGTGATTTACTAATTCCCTCGACTACTCACAAGCCAGTCTAGTTGACAATTATGCGTACCTGTCATATATGGTGAGTTAGCAACTGAAAGAGATGAGAGAGAGTTCTGTTTTAGATCAGAAGCTTAGGCAAGACTTTTCTGAGGAAATTACATTTAAGCAGAAATCTCTTGATTCATGAAAGTGATGAGCTATATGTCTAGGAGAACACTGGCTCTGGAAGCAAAATGAAAAGGCTGTGGGTCAGCAAAACATGATATTTTAGACACAGCTCCAAGTCAGTGTGACGGTAGGAAGAAAGAGAGAAACAAGCAGTTGGAAGCAAGGCTGCAGACAAACAAGGGAAACATATACAGGTCATATAGATCATGTTAGGAAATTTTAATTATGAAGAACAGTCATTGCTGAATTTTATACATGGGGTTGACCTGATCTGCAAATGTTAAAACATCTTTGGAACGCATGTTTGATTTTTTAAAGATGTTTATAATGAATAACAATCTGTTTAAAAGTTAATTCTTTAAAATCCATAAAATGATTAATAATTTTTTACTGTAGTAATTTGTAGGTAATTAGAAAAATCCAAAAGATAAATTAAAAGACATTTGAAAACCCTAAAAATTAATATTTGGTAGATATGACAAGATGCTGATTTTATTAGTATGTAAAACATAGTAACAATTCAATGTGGAAAAGACTATCCGTTTGTATAAAAGAACTGAACATGCAGTTTATTAAATAAGAAATTCAAATGACTAAGAAACATGAAAATATTCAGCATTCAAACCCTCCTTTGCACTGTGGAAATCTTTCTTGCCCCCTGAATTGAACCCATGGTCTCACACAGGCACAGCATGTACTGTATTGATGAAGTACACTTCTCACCCTGGTGACATTTTTCTAGTGATTGTTGTCTATATTTTACTATCCTTTTCATTCTCTTATCTTAGAGTATCTGGGTTTTCAAGCTTGTGTAAGTTCCTTTCTTTTAATTACTCATGACTAAGTGTTATGGTTTTACCAGGTCACTTACTGATTTTAAGGTGTGTGTTAGGAAGAAGGGTCAAGGTAAAGGAGAGTCCACAGACTCGTTCTAGTTTTGCTAGTTTTCACAAGGATATAATCTCTGCTCTCACAGATACAAAATGCTTTCTATAAAATAGCATGTCTGAGCTGGACATGGTACACACTCCTGTAGATCCAGCACTCAGGGAGGCTGAGGGAGAAGGATCACAAGCTCAAACCTTGCCTAGGCAGTGTAGCCTGGGTTTAATAACAGCAGTGGGAAAAGAAAAAAAGTCATTCTGTAAATTCTTTGTATAGCCCTAACTTTTCTGCTTTTCTAAACCTGATTACTCAACGCACATTTGTTTCCATATCTGTAATTGCAAGCAAACTTTGTAGCAGCTGAGGGTGCCTTCAGGATATATACATTGTTGCCATCATTCTCTGGGATCAGCCTTGCAAGATCCCTTACCACAGACATGTTTCTCAAAGACTGCCTCTCTTCACTTACTCTTATATGGATCCTGTAAACCTATAGCTAAGATCTACTTTGACCTATTTTAGAATGGTATAATTAAATCTGAATCTTAGTTTTTTGGAATATATGGTGTATGTTTTTGTCCATGAAGGAAGGAAAGAAGAGAGTTGGGAGGAGAAGAGAGAAAATAAAGGAATTAATCAAGTATTAGCAAAAGCACAATCCAAAAGGCAAAACTGTTTAAAAGATATTCTAAAACAGTAAGAAAAGATATATTATGACTTGACCAAACTTAGAAAAGAAGTATCTCTTTCAGAGATGAAACTGCAAGGAACATAAAACAGACTACCACGAAGGAATTAAAGGACTAAAATGACAAGAAAGAATAAAACAAGACAAAAAATATTGACTTTCAATATTAGAAATGAATGATTGAAAAAAGAAGAAGTGAATGATTAAGGAATAATATAGAATTTAGATCATGTGCCACAATGACATTAGGATGTGCAAGTGTAAATTGCTGGAAGGAACTTGGATATAAGATACCAGGAGTTTTGAATTATAGAGAAATGTTTGTGTATATATGAAATAGAGACACTAAATAAAACCAGAATAATAGAAGAGAATGAATATTTATAGATATAATTAAAAGAAACTTTTATAAAGTAGGAGACAATTTAAATCTACATATCAAAAGAGCATACTAGGGTCCAGGGAAAATTGACCTAGAATTGTCAGTAGGAGACCTGGCCTCATAAAATTACTGGACTTTATTTTTTTTAATTAAATAAATTTTTATTTAAGGAATTTCACATATAATTTTTTCAGTACTCATCAAGGTCACTTTCATGAGGTTCTTTGTCTTCAATATAGCCCTTTTCAAAGAACCGGTGCTTAATCCAGTCATGGATTAATTGCCATGCCCCAATTCTTTTATCTCCACTGCAATTATGGACAATGACTACATCAAAACTCCTGTTATCTTGTATCCAAATTCCTTCCAGCAATTTACACTGTAGGAGCCTAGAATTTGAATTGTACATACTATTGGCATTGTGGCACATGATCTAGGTTCTGTATTATTCCTTAAACATTCATTTGTAATATTGAAAGTAAACATTTTTCATTATTCTTGAGCAAAATGTTACAGGTCTCTTCACCACTGTAATACATTTACTGTGATAGAAGCATGACCTGTGTCTCAATTTTAGCTACATTGACCAATTTTGGACACCAATCAACAGTGCCATTCTAATCTAAAATGAGGGTTTGAAATTACTGAACTTTAAACAAGAAGGAAGAATAGTCAAGTCACTGATTAGGGGAGGGGATCCAGCTTCTCTAATTTATTAACAGTAACGTTTAGTGCCCGTTGGCAGTAGACTAACTACAGGATCTGGTAGAAAGGAAAATAATTCATATTTTAAATTTAAACTGTCTTCAAATATAGAGACTGCAGATGTTATAGCCTCAAAGAATATTGTTCAAGTGTGCTCTTCTTTAAAAATTTCCTACTAAATACGGCCAATCAGATGAAAATAAGTAGAAAATTACCATACAAAAACTGGTATTTAACTGTACAGTAAAAACTAAAATATGGAAATTAGAGCTAAAGAGCAAAATATTAGCACAAAAGTTCCTAAAGTTAGAAAGCCTACACTACCTCTATGTTTTCTCCCTTTTATTCCTTCTTTTTATAGTTTTTTTTTTTGTACGGGGGATTGAACTCAGGACTTTGAGTTTGTGAAGCAGGCGGCGGAACCACTGAGCTAAATCCCCGGCCCCTTCTTTTTATAATTTTAACTTTTACTTTTTCATTTTTCATAACTGGAACTCAAATGAAGTCAATTAAAACTGATAATAAAGTGTAATCACATTTAACAATGCAAAGAAAAGGAGTAATAAATAAACTGGAATATGATGAAAAGAGGACAGAATAAAAATATGCTGTTGTAATTGCTAATAAAAGTGAATTATTAGATATTGAATACAGAAATAAAGGTTAAAGATATAAATTACCTGAGTTAATTTATAAATACAAAGTTGCATAAAGTTATAAACATAACTACTAAAACAAAGATACAGAGAAACCACACCTGATGAAAACCAAGTTAACAGAACTAGTGATAAAATATTTTTTACAATATAAAGATGACAGAATGAAGTTCTATTAGTCAGATGATCCATGTCACAAATATCACTGAATTTTGTAATAAAGGGAACTGTTCGAGAGAAAAATTATTTAAATGATTTAAATGATATTTTTTTAAAAATAGACTTCTGATTATCAGAACAAAATTTGTTTCTGTGGCATATGCAACTAAACAAGACAATTAAATAAATGTTTTAGAAAGGCAAGCAAAATGTTTATATCAGACCATCAAAATTCATTGGACATAAACATTAATGAAATGTCACTTTGTAATGGAAACAGTTACCTCCAAATGTAGGATTTGCCAGTTATGAATATCTCTAAGTTCAAATTAGGACATGGTTGTAAAGCAAATACAACACAGGTGCAACTGAAAATTCAAACATGACTTCACTTGGAAATTTTATTCTCCTCTCAGTTCACAGTAGATCAGTCATGAACAGGGGTAGGGAGAGGTAAGATAGAAACAAGGAAACACTGAAAACATTTACACAAAGGTTAGGAACATTGCAAAAATAACCATTGTCACAACTGTCATATAACATTCATTGTACTGAAGTATACCAGCAAGAAAAGTTTGTAAGTTTAAAATAAGAAAGAAGTTAAACCCCTAGGTATAAACAACATGATTCTGTACCTGAACTCACCACCAAAAATATGAGCAACTGAGTACAACTTTAAAAAAAAAAATCACTAAAATGTGTGGGACAAGATTAATATATTCCTATAGATAATTTTTATGTATACCAAAATAATTTTGACCTTAGGCTTTAGTGCTCTAACCCATATTGTTTACTGTATTAGTTTCCTGAGGCATGCAGATGATTATCAAAAGGGTAAGGACCATTGTGGCTTGATAAGAATAAGAAAGCTAATGGTAACAGAGGGGGTCAGAAAAATTATGTCCATCAGAGGGTTCTGTTTGTTTCCTTCTTGGCTTGTTTGTTTTAGCAAAAGAATGACAAGATCTGACTTAAATTTTAAAAGACTTAAACAGTATAACAGACTGGTGGGGAGCAAGGGTAAATACTATGAGATAATTTGGAGATAATGTTTCCATAGACCAGAGAAAATGGCAGAAGCAATGAGAAGTAGTTGTACTTTGAATGTAATTTGAAGTTAAGCCAACTAGATGCTTAAGAGACTGAACAAGGAGTATAAGGGAACATACTCAAGGAGAAGGAGGAGTGAAAACTTTATCTGGGAAAATGAGAAATTCAATCCACATGGGAAGTGTACTGTGAATGCCTGGGAGCATGAAGTGTCTACTTGAGTTCTTCATGAATTTAAAAGTGAGACCAATCACTGTGGTTATGGGGCTTTTTCCTACATTATTTAGGCCTTACAAATCTGAAGAGAGAGATCTGTTAGATACTACTGGAAAGGTATCTTTATAAAATAAAAGAGCTAGCCGGGGATTTAGCTTAGTGGTTTCGCCGACTGCTGTGCAAGTGCAAGAACCCGAGTTCGATCCCTGGTATAAAAAATAAAATAAAATAAAAGAGCTAAAGACATTATAGAGAGATAATGTTCCCATTTGAATAATTTTTAGGAAGGGGATGCATCTATGCTGATATGCTAAGTTTTATATAAGACTTAGGTGTGTTTTTTCAAAGCTATAGCAGAACTTGGTTTTTATACTTCCATTCTAGGTAGTAAATGTACAAGCATCCTGTGATTCTGGACAGACCATCCTTGTTTTTATTATATTGGCTGCTGACAAATATAAGATAGATAGATCTCAATTATAAATTGAGATGACAGGTATGTAATGATGACTTTTAACATTGTAGTTCATTGCTGTGTACTTATTTAATTTTTTAAAATTAAACCTAGATTGTATGCAGTTTATGAAATTAAGCACACTACTAATTTTTAAATGTGTCCTAATATATAACATTACTTATACGAATTGCATGTATTTCTAAGCACTTATGTACCTAAAAAGCTTTAAAATTTTAGTATATGACAACTTTATCAAACTATGAAACACTCATGCAATATCAGAAGAGTCAGATGGATAATCAGGCAAATTGAACATCTAGTAAACAAAGCTAGTAAAAGAAGATAACAGAAAAGAAAAAAATGTTGGAAATTAAAATTTAAAAATGTCAAAGGACCAATCAAACATATATAAAAGATGTAAACATTGAATGAGCCATAATCAATACTAAAGTATACATCTGAATGAGATGCATCTGAATGCAATAGAGACTAAAAAAGCAAGAAAAGAAAATATAAGGAATCCATAAATTGAAGAGCTGGTTCTTTGAAAGAATAAATACAGAAACCCTTACCCAAATCTTACCAAAAAAAGGAAAGAAAAGATATAAATTAAAACAATTAGAAATTTAAAAAGTGAAATAACAACAGGCACTGGCAAAATCCAGAAAAATTACTAGCAACAACTTCACAAACAAATATGGCACACAATTGGAGAACTTAGAATGGGGAGATTCTTTGATACATATGCCAAAACCAAACAAAGAAAACGTAAAAATCTTGAATAATTCAATAACAGGCAATGAAATTGAAGCAGTAATTTAAAAAACTATCAGCTAAGTGAAACACAGAACCTGATGGATTCACAGCCAAATTCTACAAGAACTTCGGTACTCCTGAAACATTTTAATGACAGTGAGAGAAAAGTATAGTCAAACTTGGATTGCCAGTTAACCTGGTCTACTAGTGTTTCTAACAAGTTTTAACTTGATAAATGAGTGATGTCTTGCAACACAAAAAGTACATCGTCCCAAATGTCATGTAATCACAATTGATTCTCTCACTCAGTGCTTTGATATATAAGTACTTTGGATTATCAGTGAAATGAATAATTCTTGCAAACTAAGGTTTACTGTACTTCCAAAATCATTCTCACAAGGTACCATTATCCTGATTCCAAAACCACTCAAATGTCCAAGAGTATAAGAAAACTATAGGCCAATTTTTCTGTGAACATAGATGCAAAAATCTTTAAGAAGATGCTGGCAAACCAAATGTGACAAACCATCAAAAAGATCGTATACCATGACCAAGCCGTTTCATCCCAAGGATGCAAGAATTGATTCAACACGTGCAAATCAATAAACGTATATCATCACATTAACAAAAGCAAGGACAAAAATCACATAATTATCTCAATAGATGAAGAAAAAGCCTTTGACAATATCTAACATATATTCATGATTTTAAAAAATTTGAAGAAAATAGGTATAGAAGGATCTTTATCATAACATCATAAAAGCCAGCAACGGCCAACTTACTGCCAACATCATATTAAATGCGGAATAGCTGAAAGGCTTCCCTTTAAAATCAGGAACAAGACAAGGCTATCCATTTTCACCACTCCTGTTCAACATAGTCCTTGAAACATTAGCCAGTGACATCAGCTAAGAGAAGCAAATAAAAGGGATATATATATATAAAGGGAAAAAGTTAAAATATTATTTGCAGATGACATGATCCTTACAGCATCCAAAAATCTCCACCAAAAGACTCCTAGAATTGAGAACCAAATTCAGCAGTGTTCTAGGATACAAAATAAACACACAAAAATCAATAGCCTTCCTATACACTAATAATGAATCCATTGAAAAACCAATTGAAACCAGTATCATTCACAATACCATAAAGAAAAATAAATGCGTAGGTATTAACCTGAGCAAATGAAATATCTCTATAATGAAAATTACACCAGGACTGGGGATTTAGCTCAGTGGTTCCGCCGCCTGCCTTGCAAGCGCAAGGTCCTAGGTTCAATTCCCAGCCCCCTCCCCAAAAGAAAAGAAAAGAAAAGAAAATTACACCAGACTGAAAAAGGAAATCAAGGAGAACATTAGAAAATGAAGAAAATACACTCTGTTGCAAAACAGCCAGAAACAACATAATCAAAACAGCTGTATTTCTAGAACTGATAAACAGATTTAATGTAATCCCAATCAAAATGCCAATTTCATTTCTCACAGAGTTAGAGACAACAATCCTAAGTTTTCTATGGAATCAGAAGAGAACCAGACTGGCAAAAGCAATCCTGGGCAATAAAAGCAAAGCAGGTGGCATCACAATCCCAGAATTGAAGTTATACTATAAAGCTGCAATGATTATAACAACATGGTATTGGCACAAGAACAAGCACGTGAATCAGTGAACAAAACCACCAGAAACCTTGGGCACATACAGCTACTTGATCCTTGACAAAGGAGCCAAAAACACACTGTAGGATAGCCTCTTTTAAAAATGATGCTGGGAAAATTGGATATCCATATGCAGAAGATTGAGTCTAGACCTGTATATCTCACCATATACTAAACTAAAGTCAAAATGGATCAAAGGTGTAACTATTAAAACAGAAACACTTAATATACTGGAAGATAAAATAGCTACAATTCTAGAAGACATAGGCATAGGCAAGTACTTTCTGAACAGAACCCCAATGGCCCAAGAAATAATACCAAGAATCAACAAATGGGATCCTATCAAATTGAAAAGCTCTGTACAGCAAAGGAAACAAACAACAGAATGAAGAGATTCTATAGAATGGGAAATGTTTTTCCCAGCTATCCCATGGACAGAAGAATAACATCAACAATATATATAGCTGGGGGAAAAAAAAGAATATATATATATAGCTGGGCATGGTGGCACATACCTGTAATCCCAGCACTTGGAAGGCTGAGACAAGAGGATTGCTGTAAGTTCAAGGCCACCCTGAATTACAAAACAAGACTGTCTCAAATAAAACAAAAACCAATATATATAAATGGGCAACTGAAATGAGTAGATACTTCTCAGATGAAGTACAAATGGCCACTAAATACATTAAAAATGCTTGGGCTGGGTATTTAGCTTAGGGCATAGTGCCTGCCTGGCAAGCCAGAGGTCCTGATTTTGAGCCCTGGTACCAAAAAAAATAAAAAATAAATAAATGCTCATCATCACTGGCCATCCCAGGAATGCAAACTAAAACTACACTTAAGAAGTGAAATAAATAGGACACACATGTGTAAATACTAAGTAGTTTCTCTGGTGTGAGAAATTTAAAGTGTAAATAAGGATCAAAATGAATAATTGATAATGTGAAAAAGGAAGAAAAGGTCTAAAAGGGTTGGGAAAGTGGGAGGGGTAGGGGAAAGGAAAAAGTATGAAAAGAGGAAAGAATGGAAACAAAGTTTTTGTAAATCCAGAGGTGTGGAGGGGTTGAAGGGAGGGCAAGGGAATGGAGAAAAAATAAGAACCAAGAGAGATTATGTAAAGATACAAGATCCCAATGATGAATGTAACTGTACTGTATACCTAAAATGTACCAATAAATTTAATGAGGGAAAAAAACTACATTTAAGATACCATCCTACTCCAGAAGGAATGGCTCTCTCACCAAAAAGTCTAATAATAACATGCTGATGGGGACATGGGGAAAAAGCAACTCCACTACTTTGTTGGTGGTATGTAAACAAATACAACCACTATGGAAATTAGTGAGGCAATTCCTCACAAAACTAAAAGTATTTGACCCAGCTATCCTTCTTCTAGGTATTTTTCCAAGAGAGTTAAAGTCATCACATTACAGGGATACATGCATACCCAATTTATAATAGCTAAATCTTGGAAATAGCATATATGCCCATCAACAGATGAATGGATAAGGAAAACATGCTATTTATACACAGTAGATTACTACACTGCTATAAAGATAAACTTAAGGCATTTGTAGGTAAATGGATGCAACTAGAGAACATAATGTTAATAGAAATATGTCAGATTAACAAACTCATATCATATGCTTACTCTTATAGGAGAAACACTGTATATACAAATAAAAGTCAAAATAGAAGAGAGATAAGTAGGAATTAGGGAGAGGTTTAGATACTTCCCCAAATTACATATTCCATTGTTTTAAAAACAGCTGGGTGTGGTGACACACACCTTAATCCTAGCACTTGAGATCCTGAGGATCTCCATGAGTTCAAGGCCAGCCGGAACTACACAGCTAGACTCTGTCTCAAAAAAAAGTAAACAAACAAATATGTATATATATTTGCTAATTTGTTTTATTTATACTAAAATTTATCTTAGCTTCTTGAAAAGAAAGTTTGGGTTATTATCTATGTTTCTTTTTTGTAAGAATCTTTTTGGTTTATGTCTTGCACTGAGTACTACTTTTTGAGGGTTTTTTTGGGGGGGGCCGCGGGTTGAGACAGGATCTTACTATGTAGTTCAAGCTGGCTTTGAACTTACTATGCAGCCTAGGCTGGCCTCCAATTTAAAGATGTTCTCCTGCCTCATCCTCTGGAGTCCAGAGATTATAGGTGTACACCATCACATGCAGCTCTTAGTAACTACGTTGAGCATAATGATTTACAGTGTAATAACTATTGTTACTCTTATTATTTGGTTATGAAAATGTTTCATTTTTTCATCAAATACAAAATGAATTTAAAAGCAATCTATCAGCTAAATATTCACTACATAAGTATTAATTATAAGTTGCTGCCTATATACCATTGGCTGGTGTTAGTATAGAGTAAATTCAGTGGACTATCTTTCTAAAATCTGAAAAACTCCAAATTACTAGGTTTGGTCACTGGCGTTTCTAAGACAGGTGTGTAACATTTGTAGAAAGAGACAAGAAATTGTTGATGACGTTTATCTGTGGAGAGAAAAGATGGCACTTTTGTTTTTGCTTTATATCCTTATGTGCTTTTTGAATTTTACTACTAACACAAAGTACTTTAATCAAATAATAAGAGTTTAAAAATAAATAAGAAACCATTCATTTCTGTGATAGAGGAAAACTAGTTTGCTTTTTGCTCTCTTAAGTGTTGTAAAGTAGTGTGCTTAACCACAGTCCCAAGAAGGTTCAGATTACTGTGAACCAAAATGCATAGGATGGCATTTTATGAAAATCTGGGGGCTTACTCCAAGTCTTAAACTATGAAGAGCATTGAGAAAGTGGAAAAAGCAAGGGAAGCCTGTGCAAAATGGAAGGATGATTCGGTGATACTGTGTGTGAGGTATACTTCAGTTGTTCTCGCTGATTGTTCAAATCTGCTTATTTTCACCTTATAGTAGCCAAATATATTTTAGTTCCTGCATATAGTAATTTGAAAATATTCTACAATTGAGAATTATTTTTAAAAGAGCTTTCTTACTCTATACCACATTGATTTTATGTAGTTTGTGTACATGCAATATAGAAGAGACCGTGTACTTTGTTTTTGTGCACCTATATACTTACTTTAATGGGCTTACAGTTACATGAAAAGCCCCCCCCCCCGTAATGAGGATTGAGCCCAGGGCCTTTGCACTGACTCACATCCTCAGCCTTTTTTTTTTTTTTAATTTTGAGACAGGATCTCACTAACCTGCTTAAATTGTCCAGGCTCAGCTCAAACTTGTGATCTTTTGCCTTAGCCTTCCAGAGTGCTGGGATTACAGATGTGTGCCACTACACCCTGCTGAAACAATCATCTTTTAATTATTTTATTGTTATTAGTACATATTTTCAGTACATGCAATTTACAGTCACCTCGAGGAGTGGGTACCTGTATATACTGTCAGGCCTGACTTAAGGGAGTCCTTCACAAACAAGCAGGACAAAGCAAACAGGCTGCTTTCAGCAAACATCATCTTCTCAGCAAACAGGGCAAATGAATTCAAAATGTAGCATACAACCCCCCTGGTGCTGAGAAGTCCAGTAACTGTCTACACACCTGAGCAGATTGTCCTTGTGCATCCAAGTCATAAATCTTTCACCCCAGATTCCTTAGCTCCTTCAATACCTATATAAGCCTAATTACTTCCCTAGTTAGTTGTTAATATCTCTCTCTTACTGTCAGCCCATCCACACATGGATGCAATAAACTCAGCTTTTCCCAGCTAGCTTCTAGAATCTCCTGATTTCTAGTCCCTGTTAACTGGAATAAACTTTCCTTTCAAAAGCCTGTTTTGACATGTAGATTCTTTATGACAGATGATACCTCTTGTTTCTTTTTTTAAAGCTCTTTCCCTTCCATCCTCCCTCCCTTCCTCCCCCTCCAATTCTCCTTTCCACATTTCTTTATTGTTGATATTATTAATCTTCACTCACGTTTATAATACATAATGTTTACATTCGTTGAGGTCATTAGGTTCCTGTACATGGTATATTCGTATTCTACTTATTTCCCTTTCCCTCCCTCTCCCCCCTCACCCTTGGTCTCTGATTTTCACCATCATGTGACATTACACTCCATGCATAGGTGTTTTTTGTTGTTTTTTTTTTTTTGGTACCAGGGATTGAACTCGGGTCCTTGCGCTTGCGAGGCAAGCAGCGGAACAACCGAGCTAAATTCCTGGCCTATAGGTGTTATTTTTAAAGCCCAATTGTGAACTAAAAAACAATATCAAAATAGTTGTCTTCTGTCAAAAATTCAAAGTTTCATTTCTATTTTGAAATCTGTACGATTTGGATATTTGTGAACACATGAATCTACCTACCATTGGGATTTGTCGTGAATTTCTTTATTATACTTACTATTTTCGTATATAAGTTGTTTGAAATCTCATATCATGTCACATTTGGTCTAGTTAAAGATGTCCCCTCCCCTGTGTGTAGCTGCAATAACAAGATTGTACTTAATTTAGCTGACCCAACTTGTTCCTTATCCCACTAACCCCAAACCCAAAAACACTACAACTTCCGACCCCAAAAAGGCCTAATAATCAATGTCAGAGTCATTTGAATAAGTCCTCCCTTCCTATGCCTCCTTTCTAGTGAATCCACAACTCCCACAGGAATCACACCTATGGATCATAAAGGCATGGTCCCGTAGGAGCTCAGTCTCACCTCTGCCCATCCCCACTCCTGTGTCCTGCTCTGTCTCCCTCTGACCACACCAAGTGGTTGAACATCTGAGATTTCTGGACTTCCAACTAGGGACCTCCTATCTCTCTGAGATCTATGATAAAGTGTGCCTATTACTCCATGGGTCCTATTGTACAGTCCTCTCTGTCACACCTGTCCCACACATCTGACTCCAACTATCCTGCCATTTAGAGCATTCCTGGAGTGTGGCTACATGGATAAGAATAACTGAACCTAGGTCAGACAAGGACCACAAGGCATCTACAGTAGAAACAGGTTTCCTTGTGAGGACACCTGGTCTTGGGTCTTAGGCTTAGACATGAGGCCATCTGCCAGATAAAGAAGTGCCCCATGAAATCAATACTGTAAACATCAATAAAAAATGCTGGCAGATCTGTGAGGAAAAAGGAATCCTTCTCTGCCATTGGTGGGAGTATAGACTGGTACAACCACTGTGGAAATCAGTGTGGAGTTACCTCAAAGAACTAGAAATAGAGTTCCATTTGACCCAGCTATTCCCCTTCCTGGTACCTTCCTGAAAGAATTAAAAGCATTAAACCAAAGTGATGAATACACGCCCATGTTTATAGCAGTACAATTTATAATACTTAAATCTTGGAAACAACCCAAATGCCTATCAACTGATGAATGGATAAAGAAGATGTCATTTTTTTATACAATGGGCTATGGGCTACTTCTCTGACATAAAGGATAAGTGTGAGACATTTCTAGATAAATGGATGTACCTTGAGATCATACTCTTAAGTGAAATAAATCAGACACACATGTTTAAAGACTCCATTGTTTCTGTAGTGTGAGAAACTGAAAGTGTAAATGAGAACCAAAATATATAATGGATATTGGAAAATGGGAAGAAAATGAGAAGGGGAAAAGGCAGGGAGAAAGGAAAGAAAGGACAAGAAAAAAAAGAGAGAAGGGAAAAAAT
The DNA here is from genome assembly GCF_000247695.1 of Heterocephalus glaber. The sequence goes on from NW_004624866.1 coordinate 891,909, forward strand.
GGAAACTAAGCTTTTGTAAATAAGGGAAGAGAGCTTGAAGGGAGAGGGGAATGGAGAAAAAAGAAGCAGCAGCAAGATATATCAAGTACAGGTACAAATTCCCTATGATGTTAAAGTTTTGTATATCTAAAAATGTACCAAAAAAAGAAAAACATGCTAAAAGAAAGAGATCAAAGAGGATATTAGAAAATAGAAAGACATCTCTTTCTCCTGGGTAGGAAGAACAAATATAGTGAAAATGGCCATACTTCCAAAAATGCTATATAGAGTCAACGCAATCCCAATTGAAATTTCAACAGCATACTTCACAGACCTTCAGAAAACAATCCAAAAATTCATTTGGAAGAAGAAGTGACCTCGAATAGCAAATGCAATTCTAGACAACACAGACAAGGTGGCGGCATTACAATTCCCAACTTGAAACTGTACTACAAAGCTACTGTGATAAAAACAGCACGGTACTGGCAAAGAAACAGACCAGAAGACCAGTGGAACAGATTAGAAGATGCAGAAACAACTCCAGACACACTCAGCCACCTCATCTTCAACAAAGGAG
>NW_004624866.1:892564-931177 GCF_000247695.1 Heterocephalus glaber
CTGACTCACATCCTCAGCCTTTTTTTTTTTTTTAATTTTGAGACAGGATCTCACTAACCTGCCCTGACTGTATTTGAATTTATCTTCCTGCCTTAGCCTCCCAAAGTGCTGGGATTACAGGCAAATGATAAGATACCTCATTTGTTTTAAGTAAAATATGTGACTGGAAACAATTCTATTATCTTGCTACATAATTCTGTTTGACATATTTAGCTATCTGCTATTCTTTTTTCTTTATTCCAAAATTACATATAAACATTATTTGACTATGTCAATTGCTTTCAAATTCCTTGACTGTTGGGCCAGGGATTTAGCTCAGTGGTTCCACTGCTTGCCTTTAAGCACAAGGACCCGAGTTCGATCCCCGGTACCAAAAAAATCAAAAACCAATTCCTTGACTGTTTACTTATATGGATGATGTATTCCTTAACTTTTCTCTTTTCATTACTTATTTTGCTTAGAAAATTTAAAACTAAACTTTTAATGACAAAGAAAATATTTCCACGAATTAAAACTTAATATTGTCGGGGCCGGAGATTTAGCTCAGTGACACTGCACCAGCCTCCCAAGTGCAAGGTCATGAGTTTGATTCCCAGTGCCAAAAAACAAACAAACAAACAAAAATTAATATTGTAACAAGTACTTGTGTTTTATAAATTATACTAAAGGACATTTATTTGAAGCAAATTAAATTTTAATCAAGGGTCTCCAGTTCTGAATGGGATTTATTAGTCATCTTTATATTTTATACAGAATTTTTTCAAATTCCAAAGTGTGTTTACCCTTTGCTGTTACTTTTCAGTAACATTGCATAATATATTGTAACTTTTTCATTTGATTCTACTAAGTATATGGAGTTTTTAAATTACATATTCCAGATCATTATATCAACTCCAAAATGTCCGTCTCGTTGAATTTGATACATATAGCCATTGTTATACAAATGTACACACAAACACAGGTTTCTGTTTGGGATTTTTTGTTTGTTTCACATATTAATGCTATGGTCTAAATGTTCGTTTCCCCCAAAAATTCTTATGTTGAAATCTAATCCCAAATACAATAGTATTGAGAAATTGACTTTTATAAAGTAATTAAATGATGAGGGCAGAGACCTTTATGATGGCCTAAATACCCTCATATAGAGCCCAAGGGTACTTGGCCCTTTCTCAGGCAGCACAAGTAGGAAACATCATTTCTGAGGAGCAGATTCTCATCGAGCATTGAATCTACTGGTGCCTTGATTCTGGACACTCCATACTGTCAGCAACGAATTTCTACTGCATAAAAATTACGTAGTTTGAAGTGTTTTATTATAGCAGCCTGAACAAACTAAGACTCTGTAACACAAACATAAAATTAAAACTATTGCCTATTGAAGGAGGGCATTAGTTTTTCATGGCTTTCCACTTTCAACTGAAATTTTGATGTGGACTTTCAGGACCCTAACAAACACTATTTGTTCACAGTATATTGTGTAATAGATCTTAATTTCTAAAACTCAGACCTATTGAATTATTTTACATAGACTCTGAGATAGAAACAATAAAACAGGAGATTTCAGGCTACCTGATCAAAATAAAGCTGGGTGTGGTGGCACATTACTGTAATCTCAGCACTCTGGGAGGCCAAGGCAAGAGAATTGAAATTTTGAGCCCAGCCTGAACAACTTCACAATTTAGCAAGACCCTGTCTTAAAATAAAAACATTAAAAAAGTTCTGTAGATGTAGCTTAGTATGAAGGCTCTGGTTTTAGTCCTCAGGACACACGCACACACACACACACACACACACACACACACACAAACAAAGCTATTGTAATCAAAACAGCAGGATATCTCGGTGCAGGTGATTAAACAGAAGCATAGACCAGTAAAACAATAGAGAGCCTAGAAAAAAGCCCTCAAATCTGTAGAAATTAACAAAGTTGAGACTAAAAAAAATGAAAAGAATCGAACAGGTAGTTCTTTGAAAGAATAAACAAAATATGTAAATTCTCAGCAAAATTTACCAAAAGAAGGAGAGAAAAGATCCTCATTAATGCAGTTAGAAATGAAAAAGACAAAATCACAACAGAAAATGCCAAAATCCAGAAGATTTTTGTAACTACTATGAAAATTTGTGCTCCAAAAAATTGGAAAATCTTGAAGAAGTGGAAAAATTCCTAGACACATACAAATTTCGAAAATTGAGTCCAGAAGACATAAAAATTCTGAACAAGCCAATAAGAAGTAGCGGAATTGAGGCAGTAATAAAAAATTGTACCCAATAGGAAAAACTCAGGATCACTACTAGGAGAAGCCAGCATCACCAAAGCAGACAACGACCCAACTTAAAAAGAAAACTACAGGTCAGTCTCTTTAATGAACATAAATGCAGAAATCCTCAATAAGACATTAACAAATAGAGTGCAACAAATCATCAACAGGATCATATATCATGATCAAGTAGGTTTTACAGATCAATAAATGTAATGTACCAAATAAACAGAAGCAAGGACAAAACTTACAAGATCATATTAATAGATACAGACGAAGCTTTTCAAAAACTCCAGCACCCATTCATGGTAAAAATCCTGATGAAAATGACCATATCTCAATCTGATAAAAGCCATTTATAATAAACCAATGATCAACATTATTTTTAATGGGAAGAAGCCAAAAATCGAAGAAATAAGACAAGGATGTCCACTATCACCACTCTTGTTCAATAAAGTACTTGAAACATCAGCCAGAGCAATTAGGCAGGTGAAAGAGATAAAATGGATAATTACAGGAAGAAATCAAATTATCATTATTTGCAGATGACATGATCCTTTACATAAAACACCCTAAAATTTTCACCAAAAGAATGATAAAATCAATAACTAAATTCAACAATGTGGCAGGATACAAAATCAACACGCAAAAAAACAGTAGTGTTCCTATACCCCAATAATTAACTCATGGAGAAAGGAATTAGGAAAACAATACCATTCTTGGTAGCATCAACAAAAATTAAGTACTTAGGAATCAGTCTAAATAAGGAAGTGAAAGACTCTGCAACTATAGAACTCTGCAAAAGGTAAACCCTGTTCCTGGATGCCAAGAACCAATATTGTCAAAATGTCCAAAAGTGATATACAAATGTAATGCAATTTCAGTCAAAATGCCAATAACATTCCTCACAGAACAAGAGAAAAATCCTAAAGTTCACATGAATAAGAAGAGACTCAGAGGAGCAAAAGCAATCCTGTGAATTTATATTTAAAGAGGAATTCAGTGACAACTTCAAGATATAATCCATATGACAGGAAATTTACAACTTTAACTTATATGATCAGTACAGTTTAGTATCACAGTGATGTTTATTGTTCAACACTATCCAATTCTATAATACATGTTATCCCAAGAAGAAACCTATACCCTTCCCTACTCCTTTCCCCTCTACTCTCACCCTTAGCAACATTTAGTCTACGTTTTAACACCATGGATTTCATATATAAAGTGTGATCAAAAAACACACTGTTCAGATTTTTAGAATGTGTTACACTAAAAAACACATTACCATTAATCCTACTCTTTGAGCACACTAATACTATCATCCTTACCATTTCCTGAAACAATGCTGAAGTCCTCTTTCTTGAATATATTTAGCTGTGCTGCCCTAGCTACCTCAATGTTCAGTCTACTTATGATATTTATCTTTCATAGTCATTTTTGACTTTGGGGAAAACTCAGAAGTCATACAGTGCCATATTTGTTGAATAAGATGAAGACACTGTAATATTTTTACCAGCCTGCCTTTCCATTTGATGACACAGCAGCAGCACTCACGGTGGGTTTTTCTTTTTATCACACCCAGTGAAAACACTCACCAAAGAGGACTTCTCCAACTGCTTCCAAAAGTGACAAGAATAATGAGATAAATATGTTCAAAGGTAGGGAGAGCAAAGTATGTAATACATTATTTTTATTTTATATTGGTACATGTTTGCACTATAATGGTTGCTGTGTTGCTCCTGTTGCCCAGGATTGGTTTTACCATTCTGGGTTTCTTTGGTTCCATGTGAATTTGAGGATTATTTCTTCTAGCTCTGTGAAGAATGCTGTTGGTATTTTCATTGGAATTACACTGTCTATATATCAAGTTTTGAAAGAATGGCCATTTTGACAACATCGGTTTTGGCTGTGCAGGAATAGGGAGTCTGTTTTCTGGTGTTCTCTCCAATATCATTTTTTCACAGTACTGTAGTGTTCATTATAAAGGTCTTCCATTTGGCCAGGTTTATTCTTAAGTGTTTAATTTTTTTCCAAGCTATTGTGCAGGATATTGTTTTTCTAATTTTGTTCTCAGTGGGTTCCTTGTTGGTGTACAGTAACACAATTTGTTTGTTTATTTTGTATTCTGCTACTTTGGTGAATTTATTAGTTCTAGAAGTGTTTTGATGGAGATTTTTGGGCCTTCTATATGGATGATTATGTTGTCAGGGTATATGGATAGTTTGACTTCCTTTCCTCTATGTATTCCTTTCATTTCTTTCTCTTAACTGATTGCTGTGGTTGAAATTTCAAGTACAATATTGAACAGAGAGGTGACAGTGAACACTCATATCTTGTTCCTAATTTTAGAGGAAAAGGTTCAGTTTCAGTTTTTCCACCTTTAATGTGATGTTGACAGTGGGATTGTCATAAATTGCTTTTATCACTTTGAGGTAAGGCCATTCTATACCTATTTCCTTGGAGTTTTTATCATGAATGGATGTTAGACTTTGTCACAGACTTTTTTGTATCTATTGAGGTGATCGTGTGATTTTTTTCCTTGCTTATGTTTATGTGATACATTACATCTATCACTTCACAAATGTTAAAGCACGCTTGCATCCCTGGGATGAAGTCAACTTGGTCATGATGTATGATCTTTTAATTATTTGTTGCATTCTATTTGACAATATTTTTTTTAAGAACTTTTGCATCTGTGTTCTTCAACGAGATTGGCCTAAACTGGTATTTTTTTTTTTTTTTTTTAAGTCCATGTCTGGGTTTGCTACCAGGGTAATCGTAGTTTCCAGAAATGAGTTTGGCAATGTTGCGGAATACCAGAACCAGGAAACAGACAGCACCCAGAGGTTTGGAGGCAGTAAACAGCTTTATTTACACTGCCTGACCTGAGTGGGATCTTTCACCAAAGAGATCAGGCCCACAATATCAGCAGGCTGGCAGTTTTATAGGGTTGCAAGCATGAAGTACAGAAGCAGAAGCAGAGTATTTGCCAGTCTTTGGTTGGTTAGTTAATTTGACATTTTTTACATCTATAAGACTTAATTTTATTGGCGTTTCCCTGGGAGTATAGCAAGCAGAGTTTGTACAAAGCAGAGCAGTGGAAGGGGGCCAGAGCAAAGAGTTCTAGCAGGACTTTCTGAGTTCCTTATGCTCCTTTGGTGACAAATTACAGAAGTTGTCATGGCTACTCAGGTACGTTTTACAAAGAGCATAGTTACCTAGTTAACCTGTAGTTGCTTAATGACACAGTTAACTCACAGTTGTCCAATTTAGTTATTTTTTATTAGAAATACATCTGTCTGCCTAGAAATTCCCTTTCGGCCAGTACTGTTTCCCTTTCAGTTTTATTGAAGAGTATTGGTGTAAGATCTTCCTTGAAGTTTTGCTTGAGTTCTCAGTGAATATATCGGGTCCTGCCTCTATTTTGTTACCAGCTAATAGTCTTTTCAAATTTTTTTATCTTCTTTGTTCAATTTTGGTAATTCATATATGTCTAGGAAGTTTTCCATTTTGTTTACATGCTCCAATTTATTGGACTATAAGTTTTCAAAGTAGTTTTTTATAATTTGTATTTCAGTGATGTCAATTGTGACTTTGACTTTTTCATTTCTAATTGCATATCCTTTCAGACCCAACTCTTTGATTCACTGATACTTTATATTTTTAAAATTAATTTTATTGAGCTCACCTCATGGCTTTGCCCCATAAAACACCTTTGGGAAGTGGGGTGAGTGGGCAACCTATTTTCAGGACCTCTTTTTGTCCTTCTTAGAAACTGTCTTTCTCTGAATATTCTTCCTACTTTAAAAAATAATAATTTTATTGGTGCCATTTAGATATACATAATGATCACATTCATCATAGGGAACTTGTACCTGTACATGGTCTGTCTTGATTCCTCTTTTTCCTCATTCCTCTCCCTCCCTTCAACCCCTTCTTCCCCTCCTTATTTACAAAAGCTTTTGTTTCCATTTTTTTTCCCTTCTTTTCTCATTTTTTTTTCTTTTCCCTTCCTGCCTTTCCCCATCTCCCAGCCCTAGTACCCTTTTCTTTCGAACAGTGTCTTCCTATTTCACAATATCTATTATACATTTTGGGCCTTATTTACACTTTCATTTTCTCACACCAGAGAGACAATGGGATATTTACATGTGTGTCCGATTAATTTCACTTAAGAGTATACTCTCAAGGAATATCCATTTAGCTATAAATGTCTCAAGTTTATCCCTCTTTATGTCTGAGTAGTACTCCATTGTATAAAAAAAAACCCACATCTTTTTTATGCACTCATCAGTCGATAGGCATTTAGGCTGTTTTTAAGATTTAGCTATTACAAACTGTGCCATTATACACATAGATGTGCATGTATCACTGTGATATGATGCTTTTAATTTTGGGGGGAAAATATGCAGAAGGGGCATGGCTGGGCCAAATGGGACCTCTAATCCTAGTTTTCTGAGGAATCACCATACTGATTTCCCCAGTAGTTGGACTAGTCTACACTCCCACCATCTACTTTATATTTTTTATACTGTTTTTTAGTTTTCATTTTTTTCTGCTCTGATCTTTATACTTTCTTTCTTTCTATTAATTTCAGATTTGGATTGTTTGTTTTTCTAGGAACTTGAGATGTATCATTAGGTTATTTATTTAGAATTGCTCCAGTCTTTTAATGTATGTATTCACAGCCATAAACTTCCCTCTTAAAAGTGCTTTCATTGTGTCCAAATTTTTTGAAATGTTTTTCTTCCATGGTCATTTGATTCTAGGAACTTTATTTACTCCTTGATTTCTTCTGTGATCCATCGATTATTCAGTAATGTTTAAGCTCAGTGTGTTTGTGTAATTTCTTTGATTTCTTTGCTGTTGATTTCTAACATCATTACACTATGATCTCATAGTGTGCAGGGGATTATTTCAATTCTTTTCTATGTCTTGATGCATACCTTATCTCAGATATGGCATATTTTGGAAAAATTAGTATGCTGTTGAAAAAAATGTGTGTTCTGTTGTTGTTGGATGAAATCTTTGTAGATAGGTTAAGTTCATTTGTTCACCTGTGATATTTGTTTGTTAATTTTTTGACTGGTTGACCTGTCTGAGAGTTGAGTGTTAATGTCCCTGCTGTGATTGTATTGATGTCTGTCGTTTTCTGTCTAGTAGTTTTTATATGAAGGTGGCTGTAACACCATTCAATGCATAGGTATTTATAATGTTATTTCTTCCTGTTGAATTATTACTTTACCAGTGGCCATCTTTGTCTCTTCAGACCAGTTTTGGCTTGAAGTCAGAAGATAGTCATTCTTGCTTGATTTCAGGCTCCAACTGCATGGGGTCTTCTATTTTTATCCTTTCACCCTTAATCTATGAGCTTCTGTAGTGGAAATTTTTCAGTTCATTATTTTTTTCTCAATAAACATTCACTAGTCCCTTTTTTCTCTATATATCTCTAAATAAAAGCCATCTTCACTGACAGTGATTTTAATTCTCAATTCCTTCATCTGATTGATCACAATACCCACAAGATTCTACTTTGTAAATTCCTCTTGTTCGTCTCTCCTTTCTGTTCTAGCTAGGAGAAACTGAGAAATAGTGTTCTAGATTATAATACAGAAGCTTATTTATGCCTGTCAGCAACTTATTTTACATCTATCAGAGAGTCATAGGCAATACATAAGCACATAATTGTGGCTGTGTTCCAACTTTATTTATAGATACTGAAATTTGCATTGTATATAATTTTTAAGTGTCACAAAATATTTTTCTTCCTTGGTATTTTTTGAGCCATTTAATGTTGTGAAAATCATCCTTGGCTCACATATTATGCAAAAAACAGGTGGCAGACTGAATTTGTTTCTGTGGGCTGAAGTTTGCCAACTCCTGTTCTAGGTGGTTAAATCTACTGGTTGAGAAAAATATGCTTTAGCAGTGTATTCTTGAATTCCTCCTGAACCATGTCTGTCACACCATCCCAAGGTTTTTTCGTGATCTCAGCTTATAACTAATAACATGTTTAATTTGTTACAAATACCTTCTGTGACCCAGGAATGTACCTCCTCTCCTACTTCACAAATAGTTCACAGAAGTAAATAAAAAAGACATTTCAAAAAAAAAAGATATTTCAACACGGCCTGTTGTTGAAACTACTTGTCATTGTTTTGATGATATAATGTAATATAATAGGAGTAAAATTAGGAGATAAAGAACACCCGGTGTAGCCTGGTTCTGCCACTAGTCAAAATTGTCCTTTCTCAAACCTCTGATGCTCCCATTTCCTCACCTGCTCACTGTGAAGGAATATTAAGAGGTTATATGATTATAATAGTAGATGTAAAATTATTGGTAAGGTTACAATTGACCTTTACCTTTATTGGCATTGTGAGGATGTAAAATTATTGGTAAGATTACAATTGACTTTTACCTTTACTGTCATTGTGGTGGTGGTGGCACTTTATTTTTTAATTGAAAATATGTAGTTTATTGTGATCACCCACAAAATTGTATCTTCTATTTAACAATATCTTCTTTAACACTTTTAGTGTTTGTTGTGTACATAAGTTTCTATGATTCTTACAGATGGGTTTAATTTTGCTAGTTGGTTGCACTTTATCATTGCTTTCACATTTTGTGTCTGACCAGGCTCCATATATACATTCATATATTGTTTTTGAAGTCTACACACAGGTTAAGGCCATGCATTTGTTGACATATCACCTTTGAAGTCTACATATAGGCTAAGATTGCACATAAATTTTCCCCAAGCATTTTGCCTTCATTATTCTCATATTTTATGTAACTGTTTCACTGTAATAGAAGTACCTGGTTTATTACGAGTAATACTTTGAAATTGTCTTATTATATTATACATATTCTTTCTTATCACTACTCAATGAAGCACAGCATTTCTCTCTATTGTCCTTGCTATATCCTAGCTTCCAAAACAGTTGGATTTTGTTTAACTCTCATAAATAGTTTCTGAGCAAATCAATGATAGAAATAATTCCATATATTCACTTGACTTGCATATTGAAAGGAATATAGAAAGACCATTATAAATAAAATGTTTTAAATACATAAAATAAAACAGGATTTCAAATGAAATCTACTTTATTTAATTTTACTAAAATAGTAGTTCTCTTCTCAGAACCTTGAAAGTCTATGGACTGTATTTTTTAAAAAATAGAAAAAAAATTAACTAGTATCAAGAGAATGTATCATAAATAACTCTAAGGTGCAAAAATTACTTTTGTAGTATATAAAATAAAATAAACGCAACCCTTATTTGATCTCTATGAAATCTTTTCTCTGCACTTTTAAATTATAACAGAAATACCAGGTTTATAAGCCTATTTTGATAAACTTTCTTTGGTTGCACCAAGAAGAATGAGTTTTTATAAGCTTATACAAAAAGAGCACTTTCTGGGAAACTACTGGAGTATCTTATGGATACATGACAAGTGGGGAAGAATCGACCTTCTCCAGAATGGACCCATTGATGGAGGCTCCCAGATATTGGGTCTAAATTTGAAAACACTAGAAGAGAAACCTGACATCTTGGATCATATATTCATGCCTGAATTGATAAACTCGGGCTAGGAGTGGAACCATAACAGAGCAGTCAGTATTGAAGGCCACTGTTACTCAGTTGAGCTGGGCAGCATCCCCAAGATATATTTTATTATGTAGACCTATAAATCTAACTCCAGAAAACACTGTGCTTTTTTAATACTTATTAATTTCTCAAGATAAAAATTTTATTCCAAACTGCAAGGCAACTTTGTCCATTGAAAACTACATGAGCTTTACTTACAAAATTTAATATCAACCAAAGGCATACTAATAAACTGTTTAGTATCATATAATATACCAAGTGCAGTGTACTGTCAGTGTTCAGTAATAGAAGAGTTGAACATATGGGCTTTCAAGCCAGACTTACATGGACTTCATTTGCAGTTCTGTGTTGGCTACCTAATCTCTGCCATTCATTTCCATTGTCTGTAAAAATGAAGGGAGTTACTACAAAACAAACAACTAAAAAATCTCACTAGCATACAACAATAAATCTTTGTTCTTGCTCGGGTATTTTCCTATAAGCTGGGATAGGTCTAATCTGGGGTGGATACAGCTGAACTTGGTTTCAGGATGATAGGTCTAGGTTTATACTAATACCTATCATCTTCCTTGGACCAAAAAATACCTGAGACATTTTTTTCTCGGAACAAAAAAGCAAAATTGCCAGGGAACAAGCTCAACTACACAACTATATCTCAGGGTTTTTTCCCCCATGCTATCTGCTATTATTCTGTTGGCCAAAGGAAGTCAGATGGCCAACACAAAGTTAAAGCCTGGAGAGGGGTACACTTTCTAATGAGGCATTGGGGAAAAGAAGAGTAACCAAACCTACCACAGACACAGCAGGTAATACTAGTACCAAATAGAAGTGCCATTAATATATGTAAATGCCTAAATAGTTTCTGGCACACTGCAAATGCTCAATAAATGTTATTTTAGGCATACTTTTATGTAAAACCCACAAAAATTCAGTATTGTTTAGCTGTAACATAAACATTTAGCAAATATGTCATTCCATTGGAATCAAACATGCATAGGTTTTATTAAAAAGTCTCTATTGTTTTAATTATAGATGCAATGAACAAGATTATATCACCTTTCAGACTGATTAGCCAACCTCTGAGTAGGCAGATTGGTCATTGCCCACAGTCATCTAACTGTTAGAACTGCTACAGATCATCAAAGAATTCTACTCTCTCATTTTATAGGTAATGAATTAAGCCAAAATGGTGAGATGTCTAAGTTAAAAAGAGAATTTGAATGGAGGATGGATAGATGCATGATAGAGAAGTAATGGAATAGAGGCAATGCAAAGACACAAACCTAGTTCTCTAGAATTATACTTAAGAACTCTTCCCACTCTATCACACAGCCCCAGTATTGTTTTCTATAGTTTTATTTAAATACTCTTTATCATTTTTTCCTGTCCTTCTGCCTTCCAGTGAACTATAAAAAAGAATTGTAAGAAGCTTTTAAGACGTTTTTCAACAGTTTTTCTCCAATTATTTAAGAACAAAAAGATATCTATATAATAGGATTTGTTAAAAATGTAAAAACTGATCCCTACAAAAGTCTTCATTCATCCATTTAAACTAATATTATTGTTAAGATTGGCCTAGAGAACAAAAGAAAGATTTCTGTTCTTTTAAGTATACATTCTATGGAGTAGATAGGCAATCATCAAATTATTATATATTGTGTTCCATAATCCCTTATTTACATTTCCAAAATAAAAAACTCTGAAAACCGAAATTTTGCTGCTTATATCGTGGTAAAACCTAGACCTAATCTTTGGGTTACTTACAGTCCATAAGGCTGCTTACAATCATTTTTAAAATCCTACTTAGAATGAAAATATATGTTAGCTACAGGGATAGTAATATATTTGGTTTTAATATAGCGTCCCTGGGCCAGGGATTTAGCTCAGTGGTTCCACTGCCTACCTTGCAAGTGCAAGGACCCAAGTTCAATCTCTGGTACAAAAAAAAAAAAAAAAAAAATATATATATATATATATATATCATCCCAGGCTTCTTGGATAGGGATGGGGAAGATGTTAAATAATTACAGTATGTGAACTGTATAACCTTCAAAAGAAAAACAAAAAATCCTAAAACATTCTGGCCCTGAAAGAGACTGTGGAACTACATAATCTGTAGAAATTACAAATACTATGAATGGTAATGAAGCACCTATTAATATAGAGATGAGGGCCAGTGGGGAGGAGAATAAATGTTGGAGGAGGAAGTTATTTAGGAAGAATGGTGAGAGAAGTCTCCGGGAGCTTTTAGCCACTCAAGGAAAAGGAGTGTTAGTGACTGGGAACAGATGTGGCTAACTGGGGACGTGTTCCTGTCTGAGGGAAGACTAAGCTCAAACATCTAAACCAAGAGGATGTTTACCATGTTTGAGGAAGAACATAATGGCTGTTAAGGCTGTGAAATCCCAAGCAAAAGGAGGAGTGCTCGGATAGGCTGCCAGCAAGGAATTGGGATCTCAGACAGTTCAAGCAAAGATAAATCTTTTGATTGTGTCATAAATGTTTGAAGGATTTTAAGCCCAGTTTCCTTGTATAGAGCATCACTTTGTTGCTCTGTGAATACTAAAGTATCACTCTTCTGCTATGTGGATAATAGATCATTGCTAGAAATGATAATAGATCACTAGAAAGAATTAGAAAAAAATAAGTGATTGTTAGTCTGTATGAAATTCAGAAATTTAATGGTGACCAGTCATAAAAATATTTTTTAATAAAACAACATCTTAATTATCCATTAAGCAAGTGTTTTGCTGAATACTAGCATTCTAAGTATTGTGTTACTGTGTTTTTTTTTCTTTTTCTAAAACTCTCTAGGCTTAGGGCTCAGAAATTAGCTTCATTATTTTAATGCTCTTCCCAGTCTTTCCACTCTCTTCTCAAAGATGCTTCTCTTCTATCTGTTGAGAGACAGGTAGAGGAAAGATCCCAAAACTTGGAATAATAACTGGTTTCTCAGGCTGAGTCTGCCATGAACTCACTATAATATTGGGTGAGTTGCTTAATCTCTGGATTTCAGTTTCCTATAGTGCAAAATATAGAAATTGAATTGGGTGATTCGTACAGCTGGGGTTTTTTTTTTTTAAACCTGTTATCATAAATTTAGTAAGCCGTCACATCTAGACTTGTGTGACTCTAAATGAGACTTCATAAAAATCTCAAATTTTTCTTAAATAGGAATCTAAAATAACACAGAATAACTGGCTATCAGTTCAAAACTGGTAAATTTATCCGTTTCCTTTTTAACAGGACCAGGTAAATAAATACCAGAAACCAAGAATACTTTTCTTCATCAGTCCGCACAACCCTCACCCTTCTGTAATTCCATCAAACACAGAGAAATGACCACCTTGGCAAATGGCCACAGAGGATGTCAACCATTTTTTGGAGGCAAGTAATGAAATATCTTTGCCAAGCTTTCTCTTATTGGTATGTAGAAACAAGTAGAATGATCTTGGGTTTTAATGTGTAAAATCTTTTTAACAGAGATTTACATAGGCATAACTATTTCTATCTTTCTTTTCTTTTTAGCACTGTTGCATGTCAGAAATTACATTAAGATACTTTGCCCTTGCCTGGAATTATTATACGGAATAAGGCAACATTAAATCCTTAATACAAAATTAGGATTTAAGTAACAGAAACTAAACACCTGTAGTTGAAAATGTATCTATCTATATATATATCATATATATGGTCTATTATAAACGATATGATCATATCACTGCAAAATAGTAAATAGATCTGGAGAATAAATTATTTTCCATTTATTTAGTATTATCTGCGCTGTTTTTTGTTATTTCATTAATTCCAGCATTTTTTCCGGATTTTTTCAATGAAAGCTTTTAATACAGGAGTGTCATAAAATACAAGGTTGTTTTGTTTTGTTTTTGGTACTGGAGACCTTGCACTTAGGAAGCAGGCAGCAGAAACACTGAGCTAATTCCCTGGCCTCTACATTGTTAAGGATAAGAAAGGGTGCCTTCCCAAGATTTTGGAACACTTTTTCATTGAATTTTTACTTAGTTTCATGGCAGCTACTATTGCTTCTGGAAGAGTAGTTGGGCAAGGATTATGGACCACAGTTACATCTTCAAAATTTAAATGAATTAACATTACCCTTTAAACTGAAAGTTTGCTTAGAAAGAAATTGGCCATATTTAAAAAGAATAAGAAGAAATCTGTCATCTTTGCCACATTCATGAAATAGACATAAGTACAGCAAAACAAAGTAAAATATAAGCTCTGAAAAATATAAGTAGAGCAAACTAAAATTGAATTTTTAAAAGGATTTTATACATGCACAGAAATGGTAGATGTGCTCAGAATTTTTTACTTAGTATTAATTCAACTCAAGCCTAAGATCACTCAGTAATCATGACTGCTTTTTAAATTGTACCTAGAGGAATGCTTTCTGTAAGTAAAGGAGACTATAAATGTTTAAAAAGCCCAGTGTGTAGCTTCAGAGTTATTTTTCAGTATCTAGAATCAAAATTAATTCTTGCTTTCCTGTTGGAGAAAATTTTGTCTAATTACATTTAATTTATTCTGCAACATTTTGGACAGCAAGTTATGATCCTCAAAGAAAAAGCAGCTATGTTGCCCTTAGCTCACAGTTACACCAGACGTATTATTATTCAGTCACTGGGCTTTATTATCCACTGGCTGGCTGCCTTTCAGCAGACACACCTAACCTTTCTGAACTGCTGATAATCTATGTCCTCTATTTGTAAAGATCTTCAAGGAAGTAGACTCCACTGCATCCCTCAGCAATCCAATGTAATGTAACAGGTCTCTCAGGAGCAGGAAATTGTTTACCTTTTATGTGATTTTTATTAAGTAACTTTCTAAAACTTCTTTCCTCAGAATTACACTTTTAAACATTATTTAAATATTTTCTTAGTTTGATAATAACCATTTAACTGTTCTGTTTTGTAGTACAGGGGATTGAACCCAATGCCTTTTCACAAGCTACAGTCCCAGCTCCCCCTCATCCTCACCCCCGGCCTTTTTTTTTTTTTTTTTTTTTGAGACAGTCTTACTAAATTGCCTAGGCTGGGCTGGATCTTGCAATCCTACTGCCTCAGCTTCCCAGATGGCTGGGATTACACGCATGCAGCACTACACACAACTTTAACAATTTTTAAAACTACTAAAATTTGACCACTTTCCAATTACTAGAACTAGTTAGCATATATTATGCTTCTCCAAATTATCAAATTTCTTCAACATAGTATCAAATTTACTTTCCTAACATTTCCTTGCTGACTTCTTCACATAGCATATCTTATTTTTTTTAAAACCACAGCACATCTGTGTCAGATAACTTTAATTTCTACTTCTTTCACATTAAGATCCTAATCTTGTGCTCTTTTATTAATTTAATTCTATTTATGACTAGTCATTAATAAGCCACAATATTTATATTTCTAATACAAGGTCCTGTTTCATTTATTTCCTTTAGTTCAGGGTTATTTGCAAGTGATAGTAATAAAACTTTTGAGGAGTAAGAAAGGCAATTAGAACTGAGCAGGTATGATTTATAAGCCAGGTATCCAGAACAGAAATTCATAGAACAGATTAAGACCAACTGATTAACTACAACTGTGTCATTCACTAGCTGTGTGACCTTGGGCAAATTGATTCTTTGATTTCCAGTTTGTATATCTTTAAAATTTGACTACTAATAATATTGTAATTTTGAGGATTAAACTGATATAAGTAAAGTACTTTGACTTTTAGGTATTATTACTGTGCTTTTGCCAAATGATTAAAAACAAGTTTCTTCATAGTAAGTTCACATCATCTAAAGAATGATGAATTTGTTGATAATCTGGCATGAATATTCATGCCAGATTTGTTTTACCTCATATGTCTGACTATTCCACTGGTAGTAAATTTTGTTCAAATTGATTGGTCCCAACAACTTTGAAGTTCATGTTTAAAAATGGAGAAATGCAATTCATCCAGAAATCACCATTAAAAACCAGTAGATTCTAAGTCTTATAAAAACTAAGGACATTCTAAATTTTATAAGAAATTTTAGGGCTTACATATTCACTAAAATTTTAACTTTTATTAACCAATATTGGAGAAACGTTCCATTAATAAGACAGAGTGATTTGAAGAAATCGTCTTCAAGTAACATCTTCTAAGTATACATTAATAAGATCTGTATTTAGTTTGATGAACTGATTAGATATTTTCACTAAAATTTAAAGGAAACAGGCAGTTTTGTTCTCTGTATTAGTTTCCTAGCTTGCTGTAACAAGTTATCATAAACATGGTGACTTAAAAGAATGGAAATGAATCTCTCACAGTCTTGAAAGTTAGAAGTCTAAATTGTCAGCAAGACCATATTCTCTGACATCTGGAGGGGAGAACTGTTCACGTCTTTCACTTAGCTCCTGGTGTTGTCAATCACTTCAGGCTCTGTCCTCATTGCATGTCATTCTCGCTGAGTGTCTGTGGCTCTTCTCCTCTTAGGAAGACACATCCACATTGGATTAGGGCCCACCCTAATCTCAGTTTGTTTCTATGCTTCCAAAGCAGGTCACTTTCATAGCTACTGGGGATTAAGGCTTCAACATGGCTTTTGGGAGAACAGAACTCAAACCATAACAGCATTTTTTTTTTTTTTAAGTGAAAACAAGGAAGAAACATGAATTTCTAAAACAGAATTTTCTTGTTTTCATTGTGAAGTTTCATGAGGAAACTGCTTTAAGACAAGACATGCTCTATGAGTAAATACTTAACTTTTAAAATTTTTAATAGTACATATTTGTCATATATAATGATCACATTCATCATATGGGATTTGTATCTGTGCATAATATGTCTTAATTCTTTTTTTCCCATTCCCTTCCTTTCAACCCTTCATTTTCCCTGTTTACAAAAACTTTGTTTCCATTTTTTCCCTTCCCTTTTGGTTTTTTAAAAATCTCTTTTGTCTTCCTTTCTTTTCCCCTCCCTGTCCCTTATTCCTTCTCATTTAAACATGTCCTTACTGTTTTCCAATATCTATCCTTTGCTTTGCTCCTTATTTACCCTTTGGGTTTCTCATACAAGAAAAACAATGCAGTTTTTAAACTTGTGTGTCTGATTTATTTCACTTAACATAATGGTTGCGAGGAGGTATATCCATTTATCCAAAAATGACTCATGTTTATCCTTCTTTGTGGCAGAGTAGTACTTCATTATATATAAATACCACATTTTATTTATCCTTTCATCTCTTGATGGACATATGGGCTGTTTCCAAAATTTAGCTATCACAAATGATGCTGTTATAAACATGGGTAAGACTGTGGTATGATGCTTTTAACTCTTTCAGGAAGGTTCCTAGAAGGGGCACAGCTATGTCAAATGGAACTTCTAGTTTTAGTTTTTTGTGGAATCTCCATACTGATTTCTATTCTTTTTTCAGTACTGGGGATCGAACTCAGGACCTTGTGCTTTTGAGGCAGGCATCGGCACCACTCAGCTAAATCCCCATCCTTATACTGATTTCTACAGTGGTTCTACCAATTTACACTCCCACTAACAACAGAGAAAGGTTCCTTTTTCCCACAGCCTTGCCAGTATTTGTTATCAGTTAATTTCTTCATTCTTTCTGGAGATGGAATCTCAGCCTTGTTTTAATTTGCATCTCTTGAATGAACAGTGAGGTTGAACATTTTTTCATGTATTTATTTGCTGTTTTTTGGTTTGTTGGTTTTTTTTTTGGTGCTGGGGATCGAACTTGGGTCCTTGTGCTTACGCACCAAGCAGCGAAACCACTCAGCTAAATCCCCAGCCTTTATTTGCTGTTTGTATTTATCTGAGAAGTGTCTGTTCATTTCAGATGCCCATTTTTGGATAGGGTCTTTGTTAGGGTTGGGGTCTAGATGTCCCCCCAAAGTCTCATGTGACCATAGGCTTGATCTATCATCTGTGAAGCAGGAATCCATTCTTGATGCAACACTAGGCCCAAGGGCACTAGGATTAAGGGTGTGAGTGCTACCGCCCTAAGTAGTCTAAATAAGATTAAGGGGGCAGGGAGACTCTCTCAAGGTTCTCTTGTGACCTTTGCTGCCTTGTGTGCACATGTTGTTTCTCCTCTGCAATGCTTGTTTGCCATCCCAGCCTCAGAGCCAGCTGATTATGGACTGAAACCTCTACAGACTGTAAGCTAAATAAACCTCTTCCCCTTTTACTTTGGATGTCAGGTATTTTGTCTCAACAACGAGAAAAGCAGCTAACACAGTCTTTAAATTTGGGTATAAATATTTTAAAGTTCTTTATATATTTTAGATGTTAGTCCTTTGTCTGAGGAGTAACTAGTAAAAATTTTTCCCATTCTGTGGGTTGTCTCTTCATTCTGTTGGTTTCTTTTACTGTGTAAAAGCATTTTAATTTGACATAACCCTAGTTGTTGATTCTTTGTAGTATTTTCTATGCAATCGGGTTTTATTCATAAAGTCTTTGCCTACACCTATGTCTTCAAGAGTTTTACCTATTCTATATTTCTTCAGATTGTTTTTTTTTATTTAGATCTTTGATCCATTTCTATTTAGTTTAGTGTGTGGTGAGAGATATGGGTCTAGGGTCAATCTTTGGCAACCAGTTTTCCCAGCAACATTTATTAAAGAGGCTGTCTTTCTTCCAGTGAAGGTATTTGGTTCCTTTGATAAGGTAGCTGAGTGTGCTTATGGACTAGAAACCTACCTTTCAATTCGAATATGCTATGCCTTATCATTGACCGTCATTGCTTTTTTATGTATTTATTCATTTAGATATTTTGAAACTTTTATGTGCTCATGTATGGATATGAAAAACAGAATACAGTAAGTTTGATAACCTGTACAACATTATATCATGGAGGCAGTTATATAATCCTGTGTTTGTATACATCTGTTGGGTATTTCCATTACCGTTTAAAATTGAAATGTATGTTATAGGAATTCCAGTAGATTTAACTCTTTGGAAGGGAATTTGTCGAGTGATCACTGGACAAAGTGTCTTCTTCATCCTAGGGGTCAGAGAAGAAACCCTATGCAGTTATACATGGTACCTTGTTTCATGAATGCTTTTGGTTGCAAACAATTTGGTTTGGAACCAAAGCATTTGGAAAAATTTTGTTTTTGTTTGCAAACTCTGCATCAGGTGACAAACATGACAATGGCCATCTATCCCACAAAAACACAAATGTGGACATCTTTTCCAAAATAGAACAAATTAAGTTCATGAACTGAGGTATCACTGTGCAACATACTGTATAATTACTATTAAAGTGTAAGACTGAAATCCTAATTACGATAGTTTTTCCTTGCCTGATGGCTTCTTTACTGAACACAATTGCTCTTTTTAACATTCTTTTTAAAATTATGTATATTTATTAGTGCATTTGCGTTATGTAACAATTGCATTTATTATGGGGAGTTTGTACATGTACATAACACGTCTTAATTCTTTTTTGTCCCTTTTCCTTCCCATACCTCCCTGCATTGGTTTTGATGCCACCTTAGAGGAGAGAGTCCAGTTTTCTGGAAGAAAAACTGCTGTGGGTAGAAAAGCAGTATCTTTGTAAGAGGTCAGTGTCATAAGCCTTGGAGGACAGGAGTCCATGGATTCCAGAGTCCCCAAGGAAGCGAAGAGAAAGGAATTTTATTTATTTATTTATTTTTAGAGGGAAAGGGGTTTATTTGGCTTACAGTTCACAGAAGTTTCAGTCCATAGTCAGCTGTCTCCAAGACAGAGATGACAGACATCGCAGAAGAGAAACAACATGGTGAGCACAAGGTAGCAAGAGCAACAAGAGCAAGGAATCCTTTTTTTTTTTTAAGAGCAATTCTTAAACTCATTCTGACTTCAAAGAATCAAAATGAAAATAGCAATACATATGTCCTTTTTCCCCTGTATGTTTTCAAAGCAATTTAAGAACAGTAGAATAAGTTCCTAAGTAAAATTGAGCTACCTTTATTTGCTTTATTTCCCATATTAGTTTTACTACTTTTTGTTTTATTGGATTTTTAGTAAATCAGTGCATTTTTTAAAATGTCTTAACTCTCAATAGAATTCAACTGTAATACTGTGAGAGAAATGAGAAGAAACCACAGAAATGAACAGGCATTGGTCCAAACAGCATATTACTGGTGTGTCCCTTCAGTGTTATGTTTGGGTTAGGTTTTACTTTTGAATTATAAAAGCAGTGCGTACTCTTGATTTTTGAAAGAAACAACATGGAAAAAGGCAGTATAAAAAGCAAAATTTGTCTGATCATTGTTTCCAGTTCCCATAGAGGGCCTTGATTAACTTTCACCTTTCATCAGAAGTCTATCCACGGCCAGGGATTTAGCTCAGTGGTTCTGCCGCTTGCCTTGCAAGTGCAAGGTCCTGAGTTCAATCCTCAGTATCAAAAACAAACAAACAATAAATAAACAAACATGGCTATTCCAATATATATATATTTTTTTGGTACTGGGGATCGAACTCGGGTCCTTGCACTTGCACAGCAGGCAGCAAAACCACTGAGCTAAATCCCCAGCCCTATTCCAATATTTAAAAAAAAAGAAGTCTATCCACATACAAGTGCAAGTGTATGACACACAAATACACACTTGCGTATACTTTTTTATATGAAGGCAGCTGACCCATTGCTTTTTGCTAGTGGCCTTTCTACCATTTGTCTTTAATTATTGATTTCTAAGAGCTCATTATATAATAATGAAAAATGCCTTTTTTTGTGTGTTTCTAATATTTTTCTATGGTTTAATTTGCCTATGAGCTTCATTTATGTTCATTTTTCCCATACTGATATTTTACATTTTGGTTTAGTAAAATTATCAGTGTTTTTATATGATTTATGGAGCTTATATCCAAGATATAAAATATATTACACCATTTTTTCTCCAACCTGATGGCTTCATTTTTTTATGTTTAAAACTTTAAATTATTTGGAACCCTGGAAGTATTCTGGCAGCTCTTACTGAATAATCTGTCCTTTCTTCACTAGTTAAAGATACAATCTTTATCACATATTAAAATGCTATGTAGGGCTGGGGATTTAGCTTAGTGACACCGTGCCTTCCCCTCAAGCGCAAGGTCTTGAGTTCGATTGTCGTACCAAAAAAAAAAAATGCTGTGTATGCTGATGTGTATTTCACAGTTTCTCCAATATATATTTTCTGCTTGTCTATTTATTCTCTAGAACTAAATGCTCTAATTTCTACATCTTTAAAATGTTTAAAATCTAAAAGGGCTGGTCAACCCTTTGCTCTTCTAATTCTTCCATTTCTCAAAACATTTCTAAATTGTAACTTTCTTTTTAGCAGATTGTAACTTACTTTTTAGCAGATGGACTTTGGTACTTCAGTGTAGTCAACCCCAGTCTCAGGCCTCTGTTCCAGGTGCCAACTGTAGGTGACTCCTCTGGGTCCCAAGCCCCATACTGGGGGCCACCAGTAGCTTGCTCTCCTGCCTGGCCTTGCTCCAGGATCTAGACACCCTACTTTGCTCCTCCCTGACTGGGCGGCAATGAGGATGAATGACAAAGAGACTCTGAGTCAGCTTAACAAGTGGGCAGCCAGGAGGCTCTTACCTCCAGCAGGCAGAGGAGCACCAACCCTTTGGCTCACCGTGCTTTTATTCAGCCAAACACGGCACAGGCACAAGCAATGGAGGTAACACAAGATCCACCTGGTTTCCATAACCATTTGTACATTCCTTAGGAAACAGGTTAACTTCAGCTCTCTTAACTTTTCCCTAATGTGCAATCACCCCTGAGAGCAGCCTTTCTCCTTTGTGCTCACAGAGGAGGCCAGTTAGGCCTTAGTTCTCCTCTGGTCCTCCTCACTTTAGTATCATTTTTCATGTTCAGCATCTCAAAAAAAGCCTGTTTGTACTGTGATTGGAATCTTATAGAAATAATAGATGAACTTAAGCAGAACTATCATTCATAGAATATTGATTTATATCTATCCTAAAAACAATGTACATGTCTTATGTATCTGGTTTTGTTCATTCATAGTTAATCTTTGTATTTTTCATATTAAGTTGATTTGTTTCTAGTTTTTATTTTGTAATTAGACAGCTTATATGTAGGAGATCCATCAGTTTCTATATACCAATTTTATAGCTAGCCACCTTTCTAAATAATTCTCATTTTTTTCTTCCTTCTTCATTTCCTCCTCTGTTAGTCTTTCCACTGATTTTCATGGCTTTATTAAGTATACATTCTTATCATTATGGAAATAAGGATAAAATTGCTTCTTCCTTCTAATGTCTACATCATCTACTTTCTCTTATGTAATTAGCTAATATATACAGGACAATATTAAATAATCATTTTTACCTTTTGAGCCACAAATGTTTTCCCCATCATAGAATTCGTAACATTGCAATTCTCAAAGCTCTCAGTAAGGGAAATAAAATGGATATTTGCAAATGATAAAGTTCTAAAAAAGAAAAAAAAAGGGAAATAAAACTGTATGCACAATTGAATTCCTAAATGTATATGAAGTATATGAACCTATGACAAAGTTGTGTCTTTTTTCTGACTACTTTTTGATTCCTTTTTATTGGTTTAAGTATTTCTTACTTGATGTTGACTAAACTTCTTGGATCCAAAGTTGAAATTTTTTATCCTAAAATGAGGAATTTTGCTATATTTCTCCCTTCCTGTTTTCTCTCCCTCTCCTCCTTCTAGAACTTCACATATGTATATGGTAGACCATTAATGTTGACCCATGATTTTGTGGGTCACTGAGGCCCTTTTCCTTTTCCTTAACATTTTCCCATTATTTAGAAATTTCTATCTAATCTGTCTGCCATCCTCGATATGCTGTTAAGCCTGTCCAGTGAAATTTTCATTTTGATAGTATACTTTTCATTTCTATAATTTCCCTTTGTTTTGTTTGAAAAGATTTATTTTGATAAAATATACATAACAACTATGATAAACTATACATAGCATAAAATATACTATATATCTTAGTACATAAATTATACCATATTACATAGTACATTTTTAAGTGTACTTGATTTTTTATTTCTATTTCTGCTGAAATTCTTTATTTATGCATTTATTGTGATATTTTGCTGTATGGTCCTGTTTATAGCGGCTTTAAAGTATTTATATAGGTCATCTCAGAGACTTCTATTGGCCATTTTTTAAACTTTTTGTAATCTTCGAGTCATGTTTACCTGTTTCTTCATACTTCTAGGAAGTTTATTATGTACTGGATAATAAATAATATACTAGATATAGATAATATACTTTGGAGACTTCCACTGTTGAGTATTGACTTTTTTTTCTAGTAGTGAAACCACTGGCAGTTTTCCTTTACCTAATGAAGACTTAGTTTTATGTTTTGTTAAAACAGATCTGTTTTGATTTTACCTTTAATCCTAGACTGCATTCCCTTATTACAGGGATATAATCTTTATTCCTAAAATGTGGTCCTTCAAGGATTTCTGTTGAAAGCCTGAAGTTTGACCAGGCTGCTTTTATTTGATGGGATTCAAACTCTAATCTCTCTTCTCTTGTAAAGGGCAGCAGTAGAAATCCCTATTTTAGCTTTGCACCTGTTATTTTGAACAAAAATCCCTTAGTCTTCACCCATGCATATATACAGTGCAGGGTCCAGCCTGTGTGAGAGTTTATACGCAAATTTCATAACTCTCCCTCTGCTTTTTTTCCATTGTGGCATCTCCTGTCTACCTTCAGTTTTCAGCTGTTCTGTCAGTCCTGAATTCTGGTGTCTGACACCTCAGTCCAGCAAGACTGTAGCTTTCAACCTCAGTTTTAGCTACTCTTACAATTTTTTATCCCAAGAAAAAAGTATATAAATGTAGATTTTGGCCAGTGATATTCTCTTCCCATTTCTGCCTATTTTTGGTCACTGTGGTGTATCTTCAGATAGTTCTTTTTGCATATATGTTTTAGTATTTTTCCAAAGCTTTTAATTGATATCAGTGGGGGAGTTAATTTGATCCACCTTACTCTGTGATCACCAGAATTTGAATTTCTGTGCCTGCTTACTTTCATATTTACCTGTTTGCTTCATTCATTATTTCACATTCATATGTATTATTTCATTTTTGATCAGTGTAGTCACTTAGACATAGGTGTGATTCCTGACTTTATTGTTTATTACTGTGTTACTGTGTTTATTACTGTGTTACCTCAAAGATTATCAGTGTCACCATATATAAAATAGAAATGAACACATGCACCTCGAAGAGTTGCTCTTGCAAGTTAAATGTGAAAATATATGTAAAGCATGTGTCCAGAACTTAGTTAACACTTACAAATGCTACTACCTTTTATTACTGTCGTCAATGAAGTTGGAAGATAATGTGTTACTGTATAGGATGATTTATCCAAGATCTAATTCTAGGTATCCTTGGTACAGATTAATTAATTCTGTGAGATAGGTTTATGCTTCCCAGAGTATGCAATTTCAATATTATCTCATATAAGGAGAAACTACTTAATTGTAATTCAGAAAAAGAACAGCAAAACAAAGATTCACCCCAGTGAGGCTGTATTAGTCAGCTTTCTTATTGCCATGGCACAACACTGTACTCAATACCCGCAACTTAAAGGAGAGGTTTAATTTGGTTCAGAGGATCCAGTACATGATCCACAGGCTCCAAGGCAGAAATATCATGGTGAAAGGGCATGGTGGAGGAAGGCTGCTCATCTTGTGGCAGCCAAGAAGCAGAGAGTTAGGGAGAAGCCAGAGATAAGAACACACCCTTCCAGGTCATGTGCATGGTGACCTACCTGCAGCTAAGCTCTACATTCTTTTTTTTTTTTTTTGGTGCTAGGGATTGAACTCAGGACCTTGCATTCTCGAGGCAGGCAGCAGCACCACTGAGCCAAATTCCTGGCCCAGCCCCACCTTCTGATAGCACATTAAGTTACTACTCATCAGTGACTTCAACCACTGATGAGGATAGCACCCTCCTGATTCAGTCTTTTTTCAGAAGCCCCACCTCTGTATACATGAGACTTTGGGTTGGGGGGAGCATTTTAGATCTAAACCATAACAGAAGGTTACAAGGCCAGTGTTTGGAGCAACGTTCTTTTCTTTCTGGGCTGCACTTAAAAGCCAGCCAGAAGACATACTCTTGTAAATTTTTAGTTTGTTTGTATCAAAGAAGGAGTCTAAGAAATTTATGGTTTTAAAGCCAGATGGAATGTTCTGTGAGAATGCTCAGGCTCAGTAAAATAAAAGGCATTTTTGTATAGGGTTGATAGAAGGTTATAAAAAAACACTCACTATGTAATGAGCTATTTTATTATCAGTTTCCTTGTGACTCAGAAATGAGTGAGTTGTGATTTGGGCTACCGTGTAATTTCCAAAATTAGTTATTGAAAGGGCTTTTTTTTAGGAATAGTTGACATCAGTGTCTGACCTATCTACTAAAATTATGTTAGCAATGTATGTATCTGTGTTTTGTGTCATATTTAAACAATACATAGGATATTGTGTGTAGTATCAAAATCATTTTGCTATAGTGGAAGCAATTTAATGCTGAAGATAGAAGGGAAAATTGGTTGAGGTTGCATTAACTCTCTCTCTCTCTGGTAAGCATTATTATAGTTGTTATTCACATTTGCACCTGTTCAAATAGAAACTCATCAATCATGTAAACTTAGGACCAGATTCTGATATCTCATGCATACCATAAATTGCCAGATCTCTTTTCCATCCAAAAGAAAAGAAAAACTCAGTAACATCTGAGATTAAATTCTGTCCTGTCCTTTCAGATAGATTTTATTTTTATCTAACTGAGCAGCAAAATAGAAAGTCAGATGAGGAAATAAAATAATTCCTATCAGGACTTGATTTCTTTTTATGTAAAATTTTAACAGAATCAATAGTTCATGTATTTCTGTAATCAGATTTCTGAATTCCTATCTCTTCATCTGCTATAATAGTTTAATTTAGGTTAGAAATCATGATTACAAGCTGGGCATGATGGTGCATGCATGCCTGTAGTTCCAGCACTCTACAAAAAAGGGATTATTTATACTTTTTATTGTTTTTTTATTTATACTTTTTAAAATGGAATCTTTTATCCTTTTGCAGTCATGTAACCTAACATGAATTGTAGGAGACCATATCACCTAAGGTTATAATATATGAAAAGCAAGCAAAGCCTGTTTATATAGAACATGAAATTTATAGGTTTTATTTTTATTTTCATAAAAATTTAACAATTTTATTTAAACTTACCAATAAAATAAAATTTTTAAATCAGAAAGCTCACTTTTGGGGCATTTATGTGAATTCTTAAATTCTAATTGTTAGAAGGCTTGACAATAAATTTTTTATTTAAATGTTCCTTCAGCTTAGGAAAATTAGTTTAATTTATGCATACTATTATTTTTTAGCAATGTTTATTAAGAACTTGTTAATAGCAAAGCACTAGGTGAGGCATTTTTAGGGGATCCAAAGAGGTGAATCTTGTACTACCCGCCTCAAAGAAATGTGTAGTTTAATAGAGCAAAAGCACATGTATCACACATGGGTATGTACAAGATAGGGAAACTTTCAGAGTATAGTTTTCAATACATTCCAGAGAAGAATGTTTTTACATGGCACTTTTTAATTATATTTCAAAATTACAAGTGATCTTTAAGAGAGCCTACCATAGTCCCTGGAACATAAATAAATTTGGAAGGACTAGGTGAATATTCTTTCATGCCTGGGATTGAAAGCTAGGCTAGATGTAGTGTGATTCTTTTTAATATTAACTGTCTTTGTGGATAAATCTGCTATTTTAGAATTACACTGAATTTTATCTAGGCTCTATCATTTTTATAATCTTACGTTTCTGAACTCCCATTTCTTCATCTGCTATAATAATTTATGTTAGAAAACATGATTACAAGCTGCATGCATGCCTATAGTCCCAGCACTCAGGAGTGTTCACCAGTTCCAGGACAGACTGGACTACATAGTGAGTTCAAGGCCCGTACAGCAAGACCCTGACTCGGAAAACAAGAATAATAATAAGGTTACAATTCCTATTTCTGTTGTTTTACTAAGGAAGAATAGGTGAAATGAAAATACCTCCTTATGAAACACTAATAGTTAAACCTTAACATTGACTTTGCATATGTATAAACAGAATTTTTATACTTGACCGGAAATGCATAGTACCTCATTCAATCTACATTATTTGATTTTTTAAAAATAAAGAAAAATGTGTTGAATTATAAAGATTTTATTTTTAACTGTGTATTTGAGTATTTTGTCTTTGAAAACTGAAAACTCAGCTAAGTACTTAGAAATTATTATTTACTCTTTTACTCATTTGTTTATCCAGTTATCAAATATTTACTGAGTATCTGCTATTTGCCAGCCATTGTGGTAGGCATTGGAGATATAGTGGTGAAAGACAAAAATCTTTGCTTTAAGAAGTTTACGTTTATACACAACAGTGTACTGTTCTGCTGTAAAAATAAATTTGAGTCATTTGTAGGAAACTGAATACCATAAAGTTGAGTGAAATAAATCAGACACACAAGCTTAAATATCTCATGGCTTGTCTTATATGAGAAACTCAAATTATAAAGTACAAAATAAAAGATAGATAATAGGAAGTAGAAAGATAAGTCTTTCTAAATGGGAAAGGGATCAAGAGATGGAGAGGGGAGGGAAAGGGGATGAGAAGGAATTAAGATGCATTATGTACATGTACCAACTCCACACAAGGAATATAAACATTATGTCCTACAAAAATGTACTAATAAAAAAATTGAGTTGTAGTTCATTTATAATAGTCCTGGATTTACATTCCAGCCCTTTATAGGTATTCACAGGTGGTTGACGTGACACGTGTGCTTCAAATTCAGGTAGTCGATGTCATCTGAATGTAAATTTCTTTGTATGATGCCATGGATCATAACCAGGCTAAACACTGGGCTTGGAAAGTTAGTTCACATTTCTTCAATTTATGTGTAATTGTTCTCCTTTGTCATCTTTTATATCCACTAGTGTTTGTTTTATGAACTTGGGGGACTGGTGTTTGATGCATATATATTTATACTTCTTTTCTTTTCCTTTTGAATTGTTCCTTTAATATGTAGTGACTTTCTTTGCTTCTTCTGATCAGTTCCTTTAATATGTAGTGACTTTCTTTGCTTCTTCTGATCAGTTTTGGCTTGAAGTTCACTTTCTCTGAATGTAGGACAGCTACTCCTGCTTGTTTGGGGGCTCTTGTTGCATGTAATAAGACTTTTAAGACTTTTAATTTAAGACTTGTATTGAGAAGTCTGCTGTAATTCTAATGGGCTTACCTTTATAAGTGATTTGTTGCTATTCTCTAACATTCTATCTTTGTTTGGGACCTCTATAATTTTGACTATGATATGTCATGAAGTCCTCTTCTGACCATGGCCATTTGAGGTTCTATATACCTTGCTTATCGTATGCTAAATTCTTTATCTATGTTTCAAAAGTTTTCTATTATGTTTACAAATAGGTTTTTTATACCATTTGTGCTTTCTTCTAATTTTCAATAATTCTAATTAATCTTAAATTAGTCTTCTTTCCATTATCTAACAGCTGTTGGATCCATTTTCCATGTTCTCTTATTGTTTTTAAGGTATCTCTATATCTATGATCATCTGCATCACGCCTGTCTTTGTGTTCTGACATCAGACCTCACATTATTGCTTCTGCTACCCATAACTTCAATAGTATTTTATATCTCCTGGATTTCTGTTTTGTAACTTTTCATGAGCTCTAACTATACTAACTTGGTTGTTCTTGTTTTGTTTGGGCTAGCTCCTTTTTATTAGTGTCTTCTTCTGTAAGCTCAGTAATTTTTTTATTATTATTAAGTCCATTATCTGTTTAGCTATATTGTCTTGAGCTCACCAAGCTCCTTATGGATCTGCTTTTTCCCCCCTCTTTTATCAATATGTGTAACTTAACTGTTTTTCTTTTAATTTCCACCCTATTGATGCTCCAGTGATCACCTTTGAAAGATTTGGGAGGTTTTGTAGGCATTTTGTTGCCTTGTTTCTCATCTTTCTGTCTTTCTTTCTCTTTCTTTCTTTCTTACTTTCTCTTAGTGATATTTGTGGGTTGATTACAGGGGAGAGACTTTTTAACTGGTATGGATATTTCTTTAGTTAGTGACTGCTATTCAATTGTGCACTCTGAGCTTGGCTACTTTTAGGACTTTTCCTCTGTCCCGTATCTGTCCACTTTCATTAATTTGGGATAGGTGGGTACAGTGTAATTGGCCCCAGCACCTAATCTTTGGAAATGAACCACAGTATTGGGTTTTGTTTGTTTGTTTGTTTGGGACCAGGAATCGAACTCGGGACCTTGTGCTTGCAAGGCAGGTGGCAAACCACTGAGCTAAATTGTTTCAGTACCAGGGATCGAACTCAGGACCTTGAGCTTGCAAAGCAGGCACAATGCCACTGAGCTAAATCCCCGGCCCCAAACCACAGTATTGTTGATAACACAAAGACAAATCAGATATTGGCATATGGTAAAACCCAATTAAAAAGTAACAACGTACCACCTTTGCAATAGCAACAAAATCAGCAACAAAAATAATCAAACTCAATGTTACATACCATAAAACTAGAGAAAGCTACCACTCCACCACTTTTATGAACAGAAAAGATCTATGATTATAATAGAGAGCCAAAAAGAAGCCAGTACTGATATACAGTACAACTCTACTAAATGCAACAACTCTACCAGCATTAATCATAGAAAAGATTTCAATAATAGCATAGTCAACTAAATATCTAAAGGTTAATAAAGCTTAATAGTAATACTAATAAAGATTGAGGGAGGATGCAAAAATAAAAGTAAAATTTGAAAAATAAAAGGAAGATGAGAGAAAAGTGACATAAACAATCCTATTCAGTAGTACAAGAAAGTTAATAGAATTAGATAATAGTAACAGAAGCTAACAAACAAGAAAAAAGCAGCAAAGTAAAAAAAAAAAAAAGAAACAGAGAAAGAAAAGAAGAAAAACCAAACATATCAATTTAAAAAACAGTGAATAAAAGAAAAATTGGTCTAAAAATTTCCCTTGTGTTTTTGAATAAGTGGTTTCCTTCCAGGGTGTGGAGTATTGGAATCTACTAGATATGGGGAAGGATCATGAGGCACTACTAAGTCTTATTTTGTTTCCACACTCATGTTTTTGTGTGTGAATGCTGAATCCTGTCCCACTTTTCTTACTGGGTTTGTTCAGTCAGTGTGCTTGCCCTAAGACTGTAATCACTCCAGTCTCTCCCAGTTTCCATTTGTCTCTGTGTGGGACAGCAGGAGTTCCTAACCCAAGAGCTCAGACTGGATCAAACTCTGCAAGAATGCCTGCCACCTGTCAGAAAGAAGTCCTGGATGGAGTCTGAGTTAGCTTCAGTATTGCAGTGGAAGGATTAGAGGAATTATTAGTGTGTGAGTACTCAGACGCTCTAGCAAAGAAGCTAACTGGGAGTCACATATGCAGCATCCCCTTGGAATATTTAACCTGCATTCCCATTATATATCTTATAGTTTAAAGTTTTTGTATGTTTCTTTTTTTTCTTTTCTGCACTGGGGATCGAACTCAGGACCTTGTGTTTGCGAGGCAGGTGTGTATGTTTCTTTAATGATATACTACTGTGGGATTATGTCATATTCTTTTACAGTTTCTTGTGTTTATTAGTTTTTTTACTTTATGTATTTTTACTTTCACTGGGTCTGATCTAATAGGTGCTTAGATTCTCTCCCACATCTCAGCTCCCTATCTAATTTCTTCACTTCAAACCCCTGAAGCAATATTATTAACATATTTCTTTATTTTTTCCAAACACATAAACCCCTCTTCCCAAGCTCTTAATTTTCAATACTTAGCTCCCTCACAATCACTCCTATATTCCTTGTATTAGCCCTCGATCCTCCCCATTCTAAGCCATTGGCTCTTCCGTATATTACCTAGCATATCATCCTCCATATCAGCAGGTTCTGAAAACCACATAGCTTTCCTCAATCACCAAGTAAAGTTCCTTTCTCCCATATCTTGCCCTTGTCCCCACAAATATGCTCCAAGAACTCTCAGTTCTAACTTTTCAAATCAACTGAAAGTACTCCAATAAAATCAGATACCACATCAAACTTTTCTGCTCATCTGTCACAGTCTTCCCTATTTAAATCCTCCCCATTAGTGTTTAACACTCCCCATCCAAGCACCTCAATTCTCCTCCCTCCACTTCAGCTACCCCGTTGCAGAAAAACCATAAATAATAAGCAGTTATTGGATGCATAAAGGATAGACAAAGGGGGGGAGGATTAACTACAAGGACTTTCATATAGAAGTGTTGTGATTGAATCTGTATAACCAGAAGTAATTCTTTCAGCAAAACATAGGGACAGGAGAGAAAAGGGGGCTATATAAAAATCATAGATAGATAGATAGATGGATAGATGCAGGCAGACCTACAGAAAGACAGACATAGGAGCATGGGGAAACAAGGCAACAGAAGATGCCCTAGTTCTTCCAATTCTTCTAAGGCAGAGTAAGGGCTCACAAAGGAAGAAAAAAAACAAACCAGGGAACAGAACTCTATTAAACGTTTTTAGAAGGGATGAAGAAGCTAAAAAAGTTTAAAGAAGGAATGAACCAAAAGTTCACAGCAATTTTACTCAATAGGCCAAGGTGAATTTTAAGAAAATAGTTAAAAAGATGTTAGAACTAATGAAAACGGCTCAAATCTTGAATGACAGATTCAAGAAGGACTAAGGAATCCTTGAAAAAAATGTCACACAGAAATACCTTAAATTAAAAACCTGTATCAAATTCATAAATTATATGAAGACAGTGTCTGAAATTGAGGACACTATTGAATTATGACGAAGTGCTCAAAGAAGCCACAAATAAAATAAGAGTATGTGAGAAAATTATCCAGCAGCTACTAGATGACAAGAAGACCAATCTAAGTCTTTTGGAGTAAGAGAAAAACTAGAAGATAACAACAGATGGATTTACTAACATGTTTACATAAATCATAGAAATAAATTTCCCTAAAATAGTGGTACCTAGGTTCATGAACTTAATTTGTTCCTCAGTTCTGGAAAAGATGGCCACATTCAGGTTCATGTAGAAAAATTGGCCGTGGTCATGTCTGTCACCCAATGCAGAGTTTGAAAACAAGCAAAATTTTACCAAACATTTCTCTGTTTGTGAAATTGTTCATAAACAGAAGTGTTCATGAAGTGAGGTACCACTGTATGAGAAAAGAATTGAAAATACAAGATATACTTATAGAACACCAAACAATTATGATGAAAAAAGAAACTCACCAAGGAATGTCTTTATTAAATTACCTGATATCCAGCAAAAACCAAAAAACAGAATTTTAAAAGCAATCAGACAAAAACAAAAAAAATCACATATAAAGATAAACTAGTTAGTCACATTGAACTTCTCAACACAAACCCTAAAGCCCAGAAGACCTTGGAGTGAAGTATTTCAAGCCCTTAGAGAAAATAAATTCCAACCCAGATTAACTCATCCAGCAAAGCCGCCTTCAAAATAGATGGAGAAATAAAGTATTTCCATGGAAAAGACCAGCTCAAAAGATGTATGAGTATTAAACCAGCTCTCAAGAAAATACTTAATATTCTCTACTGAAATAATAGGGCTGACACAGTTAAAACACAAAGGAAGCTAGTGAGGACAATGGATAAAGAGCCATAAAAAAAATCAAGAAAAGAAAAACACAAGATTCACTGACAAAGAAGAAAATGATAGTAGATAATCAGTACATCTCAGTAACATCTCTCAACATTAATGGTCTCAACTCTCAAATCAAAACACACAGATTGACAGACTGGATCAAAAAACAGAATCTAACAGTCTGTTGCATTCAAGAAACTCATCTACTCCAAAAAGATATTCATAGACTAAAAATTTAAAGATGGAAAACAATATTTCATGGACTCCCAAAACAATCAGAGGTAGCAACTCTTAATATCAGACACGATAAACTTCAAACCAAAACTGTGTATTTTTTTTCCTTAAATTCTTTCATTGGTACATTTTAGGTATACAGTATGTTTACATTTATCTTTGGGTGCTTGTACCTGTACATGATGTATCTTGGTTTTCATTTCCCCCCATTACCTGTGCACCCTTCACCCCCTCCACCCTTCCCTATTTACATACACTTCATTTCCTTTTTTTTTTTTCTCATAATTTTTCCTTCCCCTTCTTTCCTTTCCCCTTCCCCTCCCACCACCCCTACCCCTTTGGACCTTTTCCTATTTCAAAGTATCAATTATTCATTATTAATCCTTTTAATCCTTATTTACACTTTCAGTTTCTCACACTAGAGAAACTATTCGGTATTTACACGTGTGTCCTATTTATTTCACTTAAGAGTATGGCCTCAGTATGCATCCATTTAGCTATAAATGACTCTAGTTTCTCATTCTTTATGGCTGAGTAGTACTCCATTTTAGAAAAAAACCACATCGTCTTTATCCAGTTTCCAGTTGATGGGCACTTGGCCTGTTTCCAAGCTTTAGCTATTACAGATCTTGCTGCTATGAACACGGGTGCACATATATCACTGTGGTATGATTATTTTAATTCTTTGGGGAAGATACCCAGCAGGGGAATAGCTGGATCAAATGGGACATCGAGCCCTACTTCTTTGAGGTATCTCCACACTGATTTCCATAGTGGTCGCACCAGTCTGGACTCCCACCAACAATGGAGAAGGGTTCCTTTCTCCCCACAGCCCCACCAGCATTTGTTATTGGCTGATTTCTTGATAGCAGCCACTCTTTCCGGGGTGAGTTGGAATCTCAGTGTTGTTTTCATCTGCATCTCTCGAATTACCAGTGATGTTGAACATTTTTTCATATATTTATTTGCTGCTTTTACTTCTTTGTCTGAGAAATGTCTGTTCATTTCAGATGCCCATTTTTGAATTGGGTCTTTGAATTTGGGGGGTCTGATTTTTTTCAGTTCTTTATATATTTTAGATAGTAGCCCTTTGTCTGAGTTACAGCTGCTAAAAAATTTTTCCCACCTTGTAGGTTGTCTGTTAGCTCTGTTGGTGGTTTCTCTTGCAGTGCAGAAGCTTTTTAATAAGATGAGATCCCAGTTGTTGATTCTTTCTGCTAGTTCCCATGCTATTGAAGTTTTGTTCATAAAGTCTTTTCCTATGCCAATATCTTCAAGAGTTCTACCTAACTTATCTCCCAGCAAGTTTAGTGTTTCTGTCTTAATATTTAGATCTTTAATCCACTTCGATCTTAGTTTAGTGCATGGTGATAGATATGGGTCTAGTTTTAATCTCTGGCAGGTTGAAATCCAGTTTTTCCAACACCATTTATTAAATAGGCTATCTTTCCTCCAATGAGGGTGGTTGGCTCCTTTGTCAAAGATGAGGTGGCTGAGTACAAACCAAAACTATTTAGAAGAGACAAAGAAGGTCACTATGTACTAGTCTGGGGAACAATCCAACAAGAAGAGATAACATTGCAAAGTATATATGCACTAAATACTGCAGCACCTATCTTCATAAAACAAAACTCCTGAAATTAAAAGATCAAATAAACACTAACACAATCATAGCAGGAAACTTTAACACCCTGCTTTTGCAAAGAGATAGATCAACTAAACAAAAAATCAATAAAGAAATATCAGAGCTGAACCACAAACTTGAACATATAGATTTAATAGATATTTATGGAGTATTCTGCCCCTCTACAACAGACTATACATTCTTTTCAGCAGTACATGATAGTTTTTCCAAAATAAATTGCATACTAGTTCCCAAACCCTGCTTACATACAAAAGAATTGAAATTACATGAGGAAAACAGACCGAGCCTTAATAAATAACCATATGAGAAATCTTAAGATACTTGAGAAACAACAGTCCAGCCTCTAACCAAAATTAAGGAGGGAAATTATAAAGATGAGAATGGAAATTAATAAAATTGAGTCTTAAAATATGGTCAAAAAAATCAGTGAATCAGGGGCTGGGGATTTAGCTCAGTGGTTCTGCCACCTGCCTCACAAGTGCAAGGTCCCGAGTTTGATCCTCAGTACCAAAAAAAAAAAAAAAAAAAAAAAAAATCAATGAAACAAAGCGTCAGTTCTTTGAAAGAATAAAAGAATAGATAAACCATTAGCCAGACTTACCCAGAGAAAGAAAGAAAAGACTCACATCAAGACAGAAGTGAAAAGGGTGCAGCACACCACAGACACTGTTGAAATTCAGAAGATGGTAACTGCTTTGAAAAATTACATTCCAGCATATTAGCAAATTTGAAATTTGCTTGAAATGGATAGATTCCTAAACACATAGAAATTAACAAAACTAACTGAAGAAGATACAAATATACTTAACCCAATAGCAAGCAATGAAATTAACACAGTAATAAAGAATCTACCAAGTTAAAAAAATCTCAGGACTTGATGCTGAATTCTACAAAACCTTTAAGGATGTTGTATCACCAATTCTGCTCAAGCTCTTCAAAGAAATTCAAAGGGATGGAGTGCTCCCAAATTCATTTATGGAAGCCAGTATCACCCTGATCCCCAAACCGGATAAAGACCCAAGTAAAAAAGAAAACTATAAACCTATCTCCTTAATGAACATAGATGCAAAAATCTTCAATGATATACTGTGGTACCTTGCTTCATGAACTTAATTTGTTCTACAATTATGGAAAAGATGGCCACATTTGTGTTTCTGTAGGAATGATGTGGCCATGGTCATATTCACCACCCAATGTAGAGTTTGGAAACAAAAATAAAATTTTTCCAAATGCTTCTGTTTTTGAACCAAATTGTTCACAAACAAAAACATTTGCAAACTGAGGTACTACTGTATTAGCAAATAGAATGCAACACATCATCAAAAAGATAATATATCATGATCAAGTAGGTTTCATCCCAAAAATGTATGGATGGTTCAACATGCACGTCAATAAATATAATACATCACATAAACAGAAACAAGGTCAAAAATCATAAGGTTATATCAATAGGTGCAGAAAAGCCTTTTGAAAAAATTCAACACTTCTTCATGACAAAAACTCTAAAGAATGCAGGTACAGAAGGACAATACCTGAATATGATAAAAACTATTTATGACAAGCCAACAGCCAGCATCATACTAAATGGGGGAAAACTAAAAGCATATCAGTAAAATCAGGAATAAGACAAGGATGTCCACTATCACCACTCCTATTCAACATAGTACTTGAAATATTAGAGCAATTAAGTAAAAGAAAGAAATAAAATGGATACATACAGAAAAGGAAAGACTCAAATTATCATTTTCTTTCTTTTGTTATATTCCTCTTTTTTTCCTTTTTTTTATTAGGTTTTTTGGTACATTTTAGGTATATAATATGATGACATTCATCATTGGGAATTTGTACCTTTACATGATATATCTTGGTTCTTATTTTTCCCCATTCCCCTGCCCTCCCTTCACCCCTTCCACCCCTTCCTATTTACAAAGACTTTGTTTCCATTTTTTCCTTTCCCTTCTTTCCTTTCCCCTACTCCTCCCACTTCTTCCCCTTTAGACCTTTTCTTCCTGTTTCACATTATCTAGTATACATTCAAATTATCATTATTTGCAGATGATATGATACTCTGAATAAAACACCCAAAGAACTCCACCAAAAAAAATCTTAGAATTAATAATCAATTTCAGTAGTGTAGCAGTATGCAAGATCAGTGCAAAAGAATTATTAGCATTTGTGTACACCAATAATGGACTCAATGAGGAGATTATGAAAATAATACCATTCATAGTACTTTAAAGAAAAATGAAATACTTAGGAATTAACCTAACCAAGGAAATAAGTGAAAGGCCTCTATGAAGAAAACTACAGTATTCTGAAAAATGAGATTGAAGAGGACATCCAACAATGGAAAGATATCCCCTGCTCCTGAATAGACCAAACCAATATTGTCAAATGGCCATACTCCCAAAACTGTTACATGGATTCAGTGCAGTCCCAGTCAATATAACAACTGCATACTTTACAGAACTAGAGAAAACAATCCTTAAATTCATATGGAACCAGAAGAGACCCAGAATAGCAAAAGCAATTTTGGGCAATAAGAGCAAAGCAGGAGGCACAGCAACACTTGACTTCAAGCTATACCACAAAGCTATAGTTATAAAAATGGCATGGTACTAGAAAACAGATATGTAGATCAATAGAACAGGATACAAAAACTTCCCCTGACACATTCAGTTGTTTGATTTTTTTACAAAGCAGCAAAAAGCATATGTTGGAGGAAAGATAGCCTATTCAACAATTGATGCTGGGAAAACTGGTTATCTGTTTGCAAAAGATTGAAACTGGACCCTTTATCCCTCACCATATATAAATTAAAATCACTGGACATGGTGGTGCACACCTGTAATCCCAACATTCCGGAGGCTGAGCCAGGAGGATTGCCTCAAGTTCAAGACCAGCCCAGGATAGATAGTAAGTTCAAAGCCAGCCTGAACTACATAGCGAGACCCTGTGTCAAGAAATCAAATAAATGATAGATAGATAGATAGATAGATAGATAGACAGATAAAAAGAATGAATCCAAGATCTAAACATTAAAATAGAAACACTAGGGCTGGGGATTTGGCTCAGTGGCGCCCGTGCCTGCCTTGCAAGCACAAGGTCCTGAGTTCCATCCCTGGTATATAAAAAAAATTAGAAATACTAAACCTACTAGAAAATAAAATAGGATAAACACTTGTAGACATAGGTGTAGGAAAGGATTGTCTAAACAGAACCTGAATTTACAAGAAATAAGAGCAAGAATCAACAAATAGGATTATATCAGACTAAAAAGCTTCTGTACATCAGAAGAATCAATCAGTAGAGTGAAGAGACAATCTACAGAATGGGGAAAATTTTTAACAGCAACTCCTCAGATGGAGTACTAATATCTAGACTATAAAAAGAACTCAAAAAAAAATGAAATCACCTAAAATTAAAGACTCAGTCAAGAAATGTGGAAGAGAAATGAACAGACACTCCATAGAGAAAGAAATACAAATGGTCAACAAATGTATGAAAAAATGTTCAACATCTCTCACCGTTAAACAAATGCAAATTAAAACAACCCTAAGATTCCATCTTACTCTAGAAAGAATGGGAATCATTAAAAAATTAAACAATAGGAGTCTCACGGAACACGCCAAATCAGCCCGCTGCAGACAGGCAGGTCTGCGCACGTCCTACCGAGGTCACGAGTCACGTGGAACATGCCGAATCAGCCTGCACCCTGGCAACAATCCACTGGACACGCCCCCCCCACACAGCTCCTCTGTATAGCCACCTGGTTCCACAATACAAACACGCAGAGGACACCGGACCACCAGACCACTGTACTGAGTCCTACTGCTCCCGGCCCAGAGGTAGGGGCTTCTGAGCCTCTGTCCCACTGTTCCTGGTCCAGACGAAGGGGCTTCCCGGCCACCATCCGTCCCACTGCTCCCAGCCCAGAGGAAAGGGCTTTTGGGCCACCATCCATACCACTGCTCCTGGCCCCTGTCCCAACTCTCCCAGCTCAGAGGAGGTAATCCGTGCAGGCACCAACAGCCACCTCCCTCCAGTCGAAATGAGAAAACACATAAATGAGTCTCAAAACCAGACTTCCAGATCACCTACAGCAACCCCAAAGGGAAATGGGATGGAACACTCTGATACTCAACCACCTGGACCCACTGAACTGGCAACAAAAG
>NW_004624866.1:960477-975775 GCF_000247695.1 Heterocephalus glaber
CATCTATTGAGATGATCATATGGTTTTTGTCCTTGACTCTGTTAATATAGTGTATTACATTTATTGATTTACAAATGTTGAACCATCCTTGCATCCCTG
This sequence comes from Heterocephalus glaber, assembly GCF_000247695.1. The sequence goes on from NW_004624866.1 coordinate 960,577, forward strand.
GGATAAATCCAACTTGGTCAGGGTGTTATTTTTTTAACCATATAGTAAAACTGACTGTTTCTTTCTTTGGACACATCATTATATAGATTATAATATGTACATAGGTTGTCTCCTTCAAGACAGTTTTTTGTTCCTCCTTCATATTCTAGTATAGCAGAAACTTTTCTAAGTGGAACATGCTTTGTTCTTCTAGAACAAGTCAAAGGTTATCGTAAAATTGCTGCTACTGATAACCAAGTAAAAGGTTAGCACAAACTTAGAACCCTACTCAGGTGCCTTTTAACCCCTTTCTTTCTTACTCTTTCACATTTGGTTAAGAAGTCAAAATCGTAGTAAAGAGTAAACACTCAGTATCTTGCTTTCCCCCCGTTTCTGTCTACCCCAGTCACCACCACCCCCATTTCAGATCACTGCTATTACTAATTTCTTTTGTATCCTTTAAACACAAAAACAACATAACAATATATGTATTCCTCTGCCTTCTTACACAAATCATAGCGCATTATACATGTAATGTTTTGCACTTGGCTCTTTTTTAACCAATTTATATTGGACTTTTGAGTGGACTTTTGTTGTTGCTGTTGTTTTAAATATCAATATATAGAGAGCATTTTCATTCTTTTTAGAGCTGCATGATATTCCATTGGACGTATATGGCATAGTTCATTTGTGCAGCCTCCTGTAGAAGAACATTTAAGGTGTTTTCAGTCTTTTGCTGATTTAAACACTGGTGCAACTTTCAATATTTTTGTTTTGTACATGCATGTGCAGCATAGATTTCCAAAGACGGATTACTGAGTAAATGCATTTTTTGAAGCTTCCCTAGTATTACAATAGACAGTAAGGACATCAGGGGTAGAATTTGTAGGGGCATTGTGCCATCAGACCCATAATTGATCTGAACTTCATCGGTCTCTTGGTGTGTGACTTTAGATAACTCAGTTCCTCTCTCACAGAGCCCCAGTGTCCTCTGTAAAAAGTGAAGACAGCCCTGTCTCAGTGGGGTGATTATAAAATTACAAGATAATGAGTGGAAATTGTGCACACTACCTACCTTTAAACTACTGGGATTATTAACCTGAAACTGGCTACAATTCTGATATACACATTAGGCTCACGTTTTATTTTTTTGTTCCATATAATAAAACTGATGTTTTCTTTCTTCAGATGCATCATTCTGTAAATTATAATATGTGCATAGATTTGTGTAACTATCACCAAAATCAGTATATAAAATAGTAAATTAATTTTGAATTTTGATAGATATTGGTTAACTACCCTCCTTAAATATTGTAAACCTACACTGCATTTACGCCAACAAAGTATGAGTAAATTTTTCTTCATAGCCATGGCAAAAGATCGGAGTTGATGATTTATTTGCTGTGCTTTGTTTTTACAGCATTCTGAGTACAGAAACATAAGCAGTGGACTAAGGCTACAGCAGCTGTCTGGTCCTCCTTCCCTTGATTAAAGTTGCTTAAGCCTAAAATCTGAAGCTTAAAAAGAAAAATAAATACTAAACAGAGGCCTCATATTTTAATCACATTCTAAAGCAGCTACTTTCCCCATCTGCTTCTACAACAAATAAATGGCTTACTTTATAGCACTCTGTCATTCTGAATATGAAGAGATAACTGAAGGAAAGCATTAGAGTTGTATATCTTTGAGTGAGTAATGTTCTTTATTAAAAGATCCCGTATTCTAGCACAAGTGTGACTTGTTTCTATTCTGCTGTCTACCTAATGTCAAAACATATGGAATAAAATCTGAGTAAGAAGATCTTACAATTTTGAATTTCCATATGTAAATTTACTAAAAGAAAGAATGGTGTTAATGGGATGGACATGAGAGAAATTGGACTAAATAGTTTGAAAACATTTTGTGTCTTTAATATAAATGTAAATCAACTATATCTAAATAACCAAAACAGCAGATTTGCAAAACAGTGGCCTGTGGGCCAGATTCAGCTGGTAGACTGATATAATTGCCTCGCATAATCTTCTGAAATTGGGAAATACTATGTGAAAATCTGTATCTCTAACTTCTCTTGCATAAGATTGTCTGGTCACAGTTCCCCATGTCTTTACATCACAGAGGTTGACTGGAGCATGCACTCTGAATTTTAGTTCAGACTGGCCTTGAACTCAGTATTGTAGCTCAGGCTAGCCTCGAACTTATGGTGATCCTCTTGCCCCCGCCTCCTTCATGCTAGGATTACAGGGATGCCCCACCACATCCAGCTCATAATTTTATACATTTTTTCCTATTCTTCATAATATGTCATAATTTAAAGTTTTAATAAATTTTGACATCAGCAAACACTGGTTTTTATTACCAGTCTTTTCATGTACACACATTATATTAAGTGACAATTTTTGTTTAAAAATTTTATAGTTACGATTAAAGTATTCTTTTTACAAACATGAAATATGCCACTTGATTTTGTAATTGGACATCTTAACATAAAACTTTTTTCCTTTTTTATAAATGAACATATTTTACCATCTTGACAAATCAATGATTTTTTTATCACTTTCTGAATGATTCTTGCTTTTTTCTACCAACATGTTGATCATTTCTTATACTTGTCATTTCAATTTTAATATATATCTCTAAAAACTTTTGGTCAGTGAGAAATGTTGCAGCAAGGTTAATCAGAGTTATGATCATATTTCTTCTGTATTTTAATTCCTGAGCTGATGAACTCACTGTATGACATTGATTTCAATCTTCCAGACTATGCAGATTCTGTTTATTTAGGTGAGCTTTGGTCATTTGCTCACTTGCTGACCCTACTCCCCACATTCTCTGCATTGTAATCTATCATGGTATAAACAGAGATTGAAGATGATGGGCTTTTCTTTCCTGGTTAACACTACCAGAACTGTAGTTGCTTTGCTTGTGAGCACATTTAATAAAGAATTGCATTTGTGTTTAAAAAAATAAGTCACTAAATCTGGATGTGCCCATTTCTAAGAATCAAAATTTGTTCATGACTGGTTTTTTATTTTGTTTTTATCTAAGAATAATTGATACCAGAGCAAGGAATCTACTAAGTGAAATAGGAACCAAAGATTTATGATAAATAGTGGGGACATGGAAATGGGGAGGGAAGATTTAGCGGAACTTTATTATGAAAATTATTGAGCCATTTCCTATTTAATTGTCGCTTATAATTTTAGATGTAGGAATAATGAAAATCAATAGAGAATGAATGACATTTTTATTTTCTCCTTTGTAATTTTTAACAAAGTTAATAATAATAATACAATGTGACATCCTTGCCATAATGTTTAAGTTTTAGCATGACTTTTAAGAGGTTCTTTTTTTTTTTGACAAAAGTAGTCAGAGAGTTTGTCAGTTTTTATAAGGATCTCTCCAAATCCTTTGATATTCACATTATCCTCCATTGAACATCTGTTGAATTATCTTTTCTAGTTTTCTGTAGTTTATCTTTTAACTGATCTTACTGACTTTCTGCATGATTTAAGTAGTATTCAAATATCACTTTCCGTCTTCATCTTTCCTGATACTGACATTGAGTCAACTTATATTATTGTTCATATTATTATTTTCCATAATTGCATCCCCCCAAAACAGATATATTTAAACTGTTTGATGCTTAGGAGAAAACTCACCAGCAAAACTTTGATTATGAGGATAAGAATAGGGTCTTTAGTACTGAGCAGGGAAGGCTATTTAAGTAGGAACCAATTAGTGAGTAATATATATGTAATAATTGATATTTTATACTGTGAGAGCTTTTGATTAAATAATGCATATTCAGATAATAAAACTCTCCCTGTCTTGTTTTTAGTGTTCTGAATATAGGAACTGTGACTTTTAGGGTGTTAGGTTTGGAGCCTTTTCAAGTTTGTTATAAAGCCTTTCTTATTTTACTTATATTCAGTAACCATGACATTTTTTAAATTGCTAAACAAGTATGTGTGTATATATGTATGTATAAACTTCATACATTTAAGAAAAGTGGTTTCTCCAAAGTAGTAAGATAGAAATTCATAGCATTCACCGAAGTGAGCCTCCAGTGTTGATAGTGACATTTATTTAGTATGTATAATATTATTTTATCCAAGAAAGATACTTTTCTATGTGGTAGATAGGACACAAAAGAATCTAGTGCTACCTGAATCCCCACTATTCATAATAGGTATATCAAGCACAAGCACATACCAGAGAAAAGAAAGCCCTGATACTAGGTTTGATGAACCATGCACATGATTAACCAATCAACCCAAGAATGAATTTCGTATAATTTTTATAGCATAATTTATTAGGAGTGAATATTGAGATGCAAATAATAAAAAGAAAAATTAGTAATTAGAAATGGGGGTTACTAAATAATGGTATCTAACAGTCAAATGATGATAAACACTAAGGAACAAAATTTTCATGATGTTATTCAGAGACCTCTCTAGGGTTTCTATATATTTAGTAGGGTCTTTAGTTAGGAAATAAATTTCATCCTAGTCTGAAGTTGTTTTGCTCCTCTGAACTTCTGGAAGCTTTATTTTGTATATTATGTCTTGACAAATTCTTTTGTACTGACCATAAATAACTCTTCTGCTAGTTTCTGAAACTGTTTTATTTACATCTTGTGTTGTCTTCTGGGCATGGAGGCACACGCCTATAGTCAGGAGACAGAGGCAGGGGTATTGCCACAAGTTCTAGGCCAACATAAGCTACATAGTGAGTTCAAGGCCAGCCTGAACTATGTAGCAATACCTTGTATCAAAAAACAAAACAAAACAGAATCTCATATTGTTACTGAATGACTTTTGTTCTTATTTCTTCCAACCAAAGTGTAAACTCATTATAATCTGTCATACTTTTCTAACATTTGCTACAGTGCCTTGTTAATAGGAGATATATACAAAATTGTTTATTTAATTCAAACTGATACAAACATGTGCTTTTTGAAAAATTAATTTAACTACTATTAATGCATAGTACATTTATCTCATGAAACTAAGCAAAGCCTTAATAATAAAGGTTAGCCATTTCCCCTATTACTAAACATGCAGTGTGTTCTTCCAATATAGGTTAGAATTTCAGATTCATATTTTAAAGACTTTATAAGACTATAATACTCATGTGTGTAAAATATACTTACTTGCAAAAATGTGCAAAAACATATTTTTCTACACTGCTGGTGGGTATAAGTTGATATAATTCTTAGAAAGAATATTAAAAATATAAAGATTTTGTCCTCTGATACCTAAAATGTACCAATAAAATTAATTTTAAAAAAAAGATTTTGTCCTCTGACTCAATTTCTAAAAATCTGTGCTGAGGAAATACAGAAAAACCACCATCCAAAGGCAACTATGCAACATTATAATTAAATTTAGGAAAAATTTAATAGTGAATGATAAGCAAATTACTGTGCAATAACATAATATTTACAAAGAATTTGTTTAAATATGGATTTTCTTGTTAAAATGTGTATGATGTAGTATTATCACTGCTTTGCAAAGAACATTTTGTGCAAAAATTCTGAAAAAAGATACACAAAAAATACCAAGTTTAGCAGTTATTTGATTTGGGTTGGTAGGCATGTATGTGGGTCACTTTCCCGTCGCTGGGACAAAATACTCATTAGCCACAAAAAAGGAGGAGATGTTTGTTTTGGCTCATGCTTTATAGAAGATTCAGTGCACAATAATTCAGATTCAAAGCAAAAAGGACATTGTGGAAGGGCCTGGACAGAGGACAGCTGCTCATCCCTTGGCAGCCAGGAGGCATAGGGAGAAAGAAGGCACAGCCTTGGAGGGAGGTACACCTTTCCGTATCTCACCCAGTGGCTCACCTGTTCCAACCGGTCCTTGCCTCCTAACAGCACAGTGAGCATTGGGCCCCCATGATGCAGTCATCTTCCAGAAGCCTCAGCTCTGAACACAGGAAGCTTTGAGGGGACTTTCTAGATCTATACCAAAATAGCATGTTATCAGTAGTCTTACACTCATTTATTTTATAAAAATCACATATTATTTTTTAATGAAATACCAAGAAGTAATGAATAGTGAAATCATTCTGTTGGGAAAGACATACCTCTTAAAAATAAGATAACAGGGGCTGGGGATTTAGATCAGTGGTGCCGCCGCCTGCCTCACAAGTACAAGGTCCTGAATTCGATCTCCAGTACCAAAGAAAAAAAAGAGAGAGAGAGAGAGAGAGAGAGAAATACCTACCTTCTGACAGGTTTTGGCAAATTCAGAATAAGAAAAAAGAACCAGAGCTAGTTTAAAATAATAGGAACCTGGCCAAATTTACAGTCACACTGCCGTGACTCTCTTTCCAGATGAAGCAGACCTCAACAGATATCATTAGTCTTCTTTTCATCCATTAACAGAACTTCTCTTCACTTATCAAAAGTAAGCCATTCAAATGCCCATCCATTTTCAGTGTGGCAAACCCAGACTCCTGCCCTGTCCTTTATTTGCTTTTCATTTCAGTCTTTTGTGACCAGCCAGAATGGTCCCTCATCCCTTTGACCTAATCTATGCTGACTCTTTACCTGTGTTTTTAAAAGTACCAAAATAAAGCTTTATTTCACTTGAGATGATCTGTCATATGTTGTTTAATGTCACTAAAGTGGGTGGCTCAACCCCCTCTGGCACAAAACTTCATTTTCTGAAACCCTAATTGTATCAGAATCCTAGTTCAGGCATTGTTGAACCAGGACTTAGCATACCTTATACATACTGGATACTTGAGCCATAACTTTTTTTAAATGTATGCACCTACTTTGTTGATATATAATCTAGTTCACCCTTTTTAAGTCTATGACTACAAGATGCAGTGGCATATACCTATAATCTCAAGTACTTCATAGGCTGAGTTAGACAGATTGAAAGTTGCAGTCCACCCTGAACAAAGTAAGATTTAAAAACATGCTAAGGATGTAGCTCACTGCTGAAGTGCTTGCCTAGCATGTGTGAGGCCCTGGATTCAATCCTTGGAACTGCAGTAAATGGTACGATTCAGTGGATTTTATTATATTTACACAGTTAGACAATCGCTACCATAATGTATTTTGAAACATTCCCATCACCCCCAAAAATAATCTGGACCCAGTGGCAATAATGGTTAATTTCCTTCTAAATTGTACCCTACTCTCTTGCTCCATCTGTACAACCACTAATTTTTTATTTCTTTTTTTTGTACCGGGGATCGAACTCAGGACCCTGCGCTTGCAAGGCATGCGCCCTTATTTCTATAGATTTGCCCATTATGGATATTTCTTATAAATGCAGTCATACAACTTGTAGTCTTTTGTGAGTTGTTTCTTTCACATAGCACAACGTTTTTTAATATTCATCAATATTTTAGCATTCATTTTTATTACCAAATAAATTCTATTTATGGATAATACCACATCTGATTTTTTAATTATTCTGTATAATTACGGTGTGAATATTTGTGTACACATTTTTGTGTGAACATATATTTCATTACACTTCGGTATGTAACTAGGCATGGAATTACCAAGTGTTTTGATTGGACGTTAAATGTCCAGCAAAGGCCCATGTGCTAAAAGTTTGCCTGCTAGCCTGTGGCACTACTGGGACATGGTGTCCCCCTTTGAAGATTAGGCCTGTTGGAAGGAAGTTAGGTCATTAGGGTCTTTTCCTTGAAGGAGTATTGAGACCCTCATTTCCTTTTACTCTTCTTTACTTCCTGGCTCCCAGGGGCCATCTCCACCTTCTGCATCCACCATGAAGTACTGTGCCATCACAGGCCCAAGCTGATAGGGCCAAGCAACCAGAGACTACAATCTCTGAAACAGTGAGACAAATCTTAGATCCTTTAAGTTGATTATCTCAGGTATTTTGTCACAGCAACACAAAGCTGACTAACACATTGACTCGTATAGTAACTCTTTATTTAACATTTGAGGAACTCTCAGACTATTTACAAAAGAGACTGTACCATTTTACAGTCCTCCTAGGAATGTATGAATGTTTTATTTTCTGTACATTTTTGTCAGTATTTTTTTATTATCTGTCTTATTTTAACCATCCTAGTAAGTGCAGAATAGAACCTCATTGTGGTGTTGATATGTATTTCTCTAATATCAAATGATGCTGAGAATCTTTTTATGTGTTTATCAATCATTTGTTATATCCTCTTTGAGAAATAGCCATTTAGATACTTTGCCCATTTTTAATTGAATTATTTGTCTTCCTCTTACTGAGTTTCATGAGCTCTTTATATTATAAGTATAAGCTCATTTCATGTATTTGATTTGCAAATACATTCTCCCATTCTGTGGGGTTCATGTTCTTAATGGTATTCTTTGAAGTACAAAAGTTTTAATTTTGGTAATGTACATTTATCTGCTTTTTTCTTTTATCACTTGTGATTTTAGTGTTATGACTAAGAAGACTTTGTATATCCAAAGATCATGAAGATTTGCTCCTATATTTTCTTCTGAGATTTTTATACTGTAAATTGTACATTTAGGACCAGGGATTTAGCTCAGTGGCACCATGCCTGCCTTGCAAGCACAAGGTCCTGAGTTCAATCCCCAGTGCCAAAAAATAAATTGTACATTTAATTGTATCATCCTTTTGAGGCATGGTGAGAGAAACAGACCCAACTTCTGTTTAATGTGGTTATACAGTTGTCATAGCACTTAAAGAGATTGTTCTTTCTTCATTGAATTGTCTTGGCACCCTTGTTGAAAATTAATTGACCATGAATGTGAATGTTTCTGAATTTTCAATTCCATTACATTGATCTACATGTTAATTTTTCTCACCTTGATTATTATACCTTTAAGTTTGAAGTAAGAAAATGTGATTTTTCCACTATTCCAATATTCTTATTTTTTAAACACTTTTTTTTCTTGCTCTTCTGAGTCAGTTCGTTTAATTTCCATGTGACTTTTGTGATCAGTTACCCAATTTCTGCAAAGTAGTTTGCAAGGATTTTGACAGAGATTGCATTAAATCTGTAGGTCATTTGGGACATATTACAATCTTAACTATATTAACCATGACCATGAAATGTCTTTAAACTTATTTAAGCCTTCAATTTCTTTTAATTTTATTTCATAATTTTTATAGTATAACCTATTTAATTTATTACTGAATATTTTATTCTTTTGATACTGTTTTAAATGGGATTGTTTATTTCCTGTCAGAGATTCATTGTGAGCTTAGAAAATATGCCTAATTTTCATATCTTGATCCTATTTCTTGTATCCTGCAATCCTGCTGATAATTTCTTAATACAATTCCTTTGGATTTTCTATATACAAAAACATGTCATCTGAGATAGAATAGTTTTATTTCTTCCTTCCCAGTCTGGATGCCTTTTACTTCATATTTTTTTCTTATTTCTCTGGCTAGAGCCACCAGGACAATGTCAAATAGAAGTGGCAGAGTGTAAATCTTTTGTCTTGTTCCTGGTCTTGGGGCCAAGCACTTATATGTTTACCGTAAAGTATGAGGTGAGCTAAGGATTTTTCATAGATGCCTTTAAAGATTATGAAAGTACCCTTTTATTTCTATTTTATTATTTTTAACATGAAGTACTACATTTCATCAAATGCTTACTCTGTGCTCCTTTATGTTGCTATTGTCAAATATATTCCTATATGTTATAGGTCCAACAACATTTTATTCTGCAACTTTATTTTCTACAGTTCCTTTTTAAATCAGGTAAGAGAAGAAATATGCATTCATACTGTCTGTTATAACTACCTTTACTGGTGTTCTTCATGTTCTGTTTCAAGTCAAATCACCCACTGAAATCCTGAAGAACTTTCTTTAGTATTCTTGTAATGTAGATTGTTAACAACAAACTCATAGTTTTTTATCTGGGAACATTGTGTGTCTGTGTGTGTGTATGTCTGTGTGTGGGTTGAAACAGGGTCTCACTGTGTAATTCAGGCTGGCTTTGAACGCACTGTGTAGCCCACACTGGCCTTAAACTTGCAGGAATCCTCTTCTCTGACCTTCCTGAGTGCTGGTATTACAGGCTTGTACCACTAGGCCCAGCTATCTGGGAAGAGATTTATTTCATCTGAATTTATGTAAGATAATTTTTTTTTGTTTTTTTAAAGCCATTTGTTAATTTTTTTAAAATACATATGTAAGATAATTTTGCTGGACATAAAAGTGTGGGTTGACAATTTTTTGGTGTTTTTTTCTTTTTCTGTCCATAGTGTGTATCATTCCACTACATTCTAGTCGTCATAGATTCTGATGAAATGTCAGGTGCTGGTGTTACTGGTGTTGTTTTGTGTGTGATGAATCCTTGTTTTCTTACTATATTCCAGATTTCCTGTCTTGAATATTTTTACTATGATGTGTCTGTGCATGGATCTCCTTGTGTGTGTATCTTTAAATATCTTAGAATATTTTGTTGAAAACTAGGCCTTTTAAATGGCATTTTGTAGCAGTTTTGGATACTGGTTCTTTCCCATGAGATTTGTTTAGTATCTTGATTTTAATCAACTGCTTGACCAACTAGATGACACATTTGATGGTTACTTTCTCCTTCTCACTTGTCCCTGTTATACCTAATTCCTCCATTGGCCATATCCATGTGTTAAGTTCCACTAAGTGCTGGTAGAAAGCTCTGTTGTTTTCAGGAATGCTCCCTGGAACTATTTCTCAAGTTTGTTCTAATTAAATTCTAGCCCCATTGCAGGATTAGTTTTTTAGTCCATGCTGTTAACTTTGTTCTCACTTCCGGAGACCTCTTCTTATCTCTCTTTCCTTGGTTATTGCTGGTAAATTACTGCCGCCCCCTCCCGCCACACACACCTTGTTTCTCTCCTGAAGATGCTGGCCTCCCCTTACTTGCTTACCAGCGAATTCTTCATTGTTTCAAGTGCACCTTGGGGCTGTGCTTTCTCACACTGTTTCCTAAATAATGCCAGTTTTGTTGAGAGAACTTTGGAGCTTTATCATCTCTAATTTTAATTTGCCTTTTCCAGCAGAAACTAATGTCTTAAGTGTGAGCTTTGGCAAGAATGATTTTGGCCCCAGTGTTTTCTCAGCTACATCACCCGGAGTAAACCTACTCTCCAGGACAGGGCTCCTTACAGGAAGGGAATCCCTAGCTTCTCCGAGGAACTTGCTTAGAATTTAACCTCTGCAACAGGTAGCTGAGATCTTGAGAAATGTTAATGGTTGGCCATTAATTGAGATTTAGTTTAGCCCTTGGCTAGGAGGATGGAAAAGAAGAAGCCATTACATTCTTGGCCACACCTGTGTGAAGTGGAGTCTCTGTCTTACTGAGCTGGCAAGTGCTGGTTGAAGGAGGAATAGGTTAATGTACCTGAAGCACCACAAACCCTCATTGTTCTCTCCAAAAGCTAGTCAGTGTTTTGCATGAATGTCTCTTCACTTGCTCTGTAACTAAGATAAATTCTAGAATTTTTAAGTGATTTTGTTTTTATAGTTTTTTCCAGTTGTAATTATTTTACTGAGGAGCTTCTCACTCACTCCTTATCTGCTCCAGAAGTAAATCTGAGCTATTAACTTTTGGACAACATCCTACGTACCTCTCTGATTTTCTCAGAAGGACTTTTATTATTAAGTGATTTATAACTTATCAATATATTAGCTACAGCTCTAGAAATCAATCATACCATTAACCACTTTGTATAATACATGTCAGTGAATTCCAGCATTCTCAAATATCAATAATATATGTGTAGATTTAGACCCAACATTTATAAATAGATGCAACCTAAGTTTACCTGTCTGTATGCCTAATATTTTGTATGTCATACTCATGTAAAGGGAAAAAACAATTCTGAGTCACAACCATTCTCGGCTGCTCCTATGCTACTGTCTCCAAACCCAACGTGATAATAAAAAGATGCAGAAAATATGCCCTTTCTCTGAGAGATGCTCCCTTAGTTAACCCAAGATAAGCCAGGCCAAGCCAGCCCCTTTTTCCTTCTCTATCAGCCATTTTCTTCCCAGATCTTTGCTGGCAAAAGGTGAGCTTTGCCTTGTCCTCTTTTTGAAGAACTCTATGTAAACTATGTTAGAACTATAAGAGTTCTACTTTGCTATTGCAACCCCTCCCCTCCCAGTCTCCATTGACTGTTCATTCTTATTTATCCAAGAAAAATGGAGGAACAGACATTCTGGAACTACTGCTTGATTGAGACTTTAGGCACCATTATACAAAATATGTAAAAGACTCGGTTTTGTTCCATTACCTTGGTGATATTTTTTCTGTTTTGTTTAATAATGGATATCCACCCGTTTCCTATTGTAGTCACTGAAGAGTTATATTGTATTTTACCCACATGTAGGGTTAATAGGCTTCTATGTTATATCATTTTCATTTCCAAAAATGCCTAGCAGCCTGTAGAATAAACTTCAGACTCTTTAGAAAGTCATTGGTAACCTTTCATAAATGCACTTTTCTTTCTTGTCTCATCTCTCATCTTCTCCATGCCCCACCTGAACCAACAATTAACTACTTTCTCCAAACAGCATTTATGCCACATGTCTATGCTTTTTCTTTGACAAATTCTTAACGTAGTATATCCAGAATAGCCTAATAATAACATAACATGGCATAGACCCAAGTCTACCCTTAGTGAATCAGTACTTTTTAAAAAAAATTTTATTGGTACATTTTAGGTATACAATATATTGACATTCATCATTGGAAATTTGTACCTTTACATAATCTATCTTGGTTCTTATGAATCAGTACTTTTTATTTGAGGATTTTTATTTTGGTTTTTGGGTGTTCCATTTTGTTTTGTTTTGGTTTGGTTTTGCGGTACTGGGGATTGAACCCAGGGCTTTGCTCACGGTAGGCAACACTCTACTACTAAGTTACATGGCCAGACCTTTTTACATTTTATTTTAAGACAAACTGTCTTTAAATTGCCCAGGCTGGACTCAAATCTGTGATCTTCCTGCCTCAGGCTTCAAGTAGGTGGGATTACAAGTATGCATCACCACACCAGGTTGAAGATTTTTTTGTTTTTGTTTTAAACCTCCTTGGTTGATTCTAAGGCTACCTCAGTACTATTGACACCGTCTTTTATCTTTCTGTAATGTTCTACCCCTTGCACTCACTTCACCTGACAAAATCTTTTCAGAAGTTAATCTTTTTTAACCAAAGAAAAAGAAGAAACTAGGCTCAAATAAAATAACCTTTTCTGAAAATTTTTTTCTCAATTCTTTTTTCATAATCTTATGGAAGTTTGTTGTTATTCTTGAATAATTAGTATCAGAACCTTCTTTCTGTGCCTAAGGAGTACCCTGCCTCCTGAATCAGAGATAATTCCCACCCTAATGGCTCCAAATACTGACTACTGACTTTCTCAGCTTCCCTTACACATTAAGCATGAGCATACAAACAAAACTGTGCCAATCAGTCACACCATCCACAAACATCGAATCAAAAATTAGAAATATGAAAACACAGGGACTGCAGACTCCATTTCTACAAGTCTTCATTTCTGAAGTAACAGCAACAGCTACTTCTGGTTTCCCAGTTTGTAAAAAAAAAAAAAAAGCTATCGGGCAGCATCCTTCTTGTAACTTCCTTACGGTAGCACGTCTGTGGCAGCCTCTTTTTCTGGATTGGGTAGCCTACGACACAGGTCCCAGGGTCTTCTGGAGTCTTCAGTAAGGTGTTTCCTATTCTTAAATAAGTTTATTTTCAGCCAGAATTGCAGTGTATTGGAGCCTGTCACTCATAACTAAGATACAAGAACAGCTGGTGTAACTGTCACCTTGGCGTGCCCCCCCAATACTTTATTCAGAAGCCAATAGAGCAATAAATTCTAATGTTTGATCTTAATTGCCAGGAAAATATGGATTAACCAAGTCAGGAGGGAAGGAAAGAGCATTCTGCACAGTAGGCCTAACAGGGGCATGAGTAGTTGAAAGAAACATAGTACACGGGACTGAAGAAACAATATTGTATGTCTAGAGTAAGAGTGAACTAACTGGTAAAATATGTCAACGGAGGGCCAGGGATTTAGCTCAGTGGTTCCACTGCCTGCCTCACAAGTGCAAGGTCCTGAGTTCAACCCCGGGTACTATATATATATATATATATATATATATATATATATATATATATATACAGTAATATATATAATATATTAATATATTGTATATAACATATATAATGTATATATTACTATATATATGTCAATAGATAGGAATTAAGTAAGTGGATCATGCTAGTTCTACATCACCATATGAAGACATTTTTATGTGCAAGTTCAAGAATAATATAAAGCTGCTGAGCCTTTATAGCTCGCAGATACTATGCTTGGATTCATATTTTGAAAAAAAATTAGTGTAGCATGAAGAATAGACTTGGGAAAATTAGTGATTTTACTTGAATTTGAGATTTGCTCATAGTGATAAAAGACTCTGTATTATTCCAAGCTGATCACTGCTTCCTGGCCAAATCCTTTTAAAAAATCATAAATTTTTCCTTTTAGAACAATCCAGAATGAAGACTTTACCTTCCCACTGGACGGCCTTTTAACCTTTGAGACACAGAACAAGGCAGAACAATACTTTCACAGTGTTTCTTACTATTATTAACAGCTGTTGCTAATAGAGACTTAAATTTTTATTATGTCCATTTGATTTTATATAGATATATAACAGCTTGAATTATCTTGCTGTAAAGATATTTAAACATTTTTGTTTTAAATGGTAGATTATTTTCATTTTATTCTTTTTTAAGAAGAAAGGAATATTAAAATATATGTATGATGTATCCTATATACTATATGTTATGTCATTTTTGAGGGCCTATTACAAATAAAATTCTGAAGATATTATTTTTATTTTAAGTTGTGTCAGAGAGGAAAATAATGACTGCAGACAGCCAGACTGCAAGTGGCTAGCCAAATAACTAGATCTGCTACTGATTTTACTAAGCACAACCTTCTAAATTTTATCAAATCCCACAAATTATTTCAAAAGGCATTGAGTAGTAAATCAAACAATTTCATCTTTTAATCATTAATATAGTAAAAGGCCTTTATTTTTAAAGAATAAGGTTACCCTGCCAGAAAGTTTTTCCATGCACACCTTTATTTATTTATTTATCTATTTATTTATTTATTTATTTTTGCTTAAATTCTTTTATTGGTACATTTTAGGTATACAATACGTTTACATTTATCATTGGGTGCTTGTACCTGTACATGATGTATCTT
>NW_004624866.1:979788-993849 GCF_000247695.1 Heterocephalus glaber
CAGTTATACATTCATGCTGTAGATTTCCCTGATACCTGGGAGCTTGAAGTCCCAGGAAAGATGAAGGCCATGTAGATAATAATAATAGCAATGGCAGCTAACACTTAAATAGTATGCAGCGTTCCACGTGCTTTACATATATTAACTAATTTAATCTGTTATGTTTATTTCTTGGAAGTTCATACAAAATTGTCCAGAGTTAGCTTACCGAGCTTTTAGAAAATGGAAGTTTTAGTTTTCAGTGATATCAAGTCAGGAGGTTGGGAGTAAAATTAGAAATGTTAGTTTGTAGAGTTGTAGTCAAATATTGGAGGAGAGTACACTAAGGATCCAATCCAGGTCCAATCCAGCTTACAGATATGAAACAAAACCTCAAAGACAGTGAACAGATCTAGAATCTAATAGTAAGTAGATCATCCTGTTCTGCTGAAATAAAATTTCTTTCCAGAATCACCTCTCTTTTTGATTTTTGTTTACACAGTAAGTCTGGTCTTACTAGGTTTGGCTTACGCATTTCTATAGGTATAGAAAGAATGGTAATAGACCACATAGGTATTTTTTTAATTTGCTATGCTAGAACTTTTCATAAGGAATCTCAGATTAAACTTTTAAAGCCTCTGGAGACTAGGTAGACTACTTCTGAGCCAAGTGAAGAATTTGCCATAAGATTTTGCCAGATGTACAGGTGACCACTTGTAATACCTACAGATTTGAATGAATTCCTCTCTTCTCAAGAGTCCCAAGGTGTGCTGCATTTCCTGGGTTTGCCAGAAATGGACATCTTTACTCAATTGTAAGACTAGGAAAACTGTAAGCCAGGTACAAAGCTGGTATCCCATGAAGACTTTGTAAACATTGGATTCATATCTGGTCATATCTGATTCCATGCATATAATTCTCACATGTGCTATTCCATTCAAAGCCTTGGTGGTATGATCAGTAGTTCCACTTCTGTCTTACTATAAGAAAAACAGATTCATAGTGAACTTATACAAACAACTGTATTGCCATGAAAATAACACTACCCAGTAAGAGTATCCATACTTTGGAGGTAATAGGCAAAGACAAAAATGTTTCATCTTGCTTACAAAAGTATAATCTACCAACTTGTATAAGGTATAGTTAGCTTACAAAAAATTAGGGAAAAGTTTCCTTAAATCTGGAAAACAACACAATAATTAACCAGCAGTATTTTGAACAAAAATTGCATGCACATCAATTCACTCTGTCCTACATATATAAATCTTGTTCTGCTTGATTTTATATTGGCAGTTTAGTGGATTGGCTTCTGAACATCTAATACAAGTTTATTTGACAAGACATTTGGTTGTTTCTGTGACATAAAACAAATATAATAACTGGACAATTCCTTATCAACACATTTCTAAGAATTTTATACAATTTCTGTAATACTTTACCTTAGTAACATATGCCCATTCAAATATAAATAAAGCTAAATCATCAATTTTTCATTTAATAGTTTCCATGTAATTTAACATATCAAATAATTACTGTAACATCTAATTAGTAACATCTAATTAATGCAAAAAAACTTATAGGATTTGATTTGGAGAAGTCTGTCAAAATGTCAAAAGGTTAAACACTTGAGTATATGTATATAGGGCCACAGGTCACTATGAAATAATACTTAACCATTTAATCAAAGTGACAAAAATTTAAAAGATATGAAAGTTTGCACAGCTATGTATTTTAAAAGAAAATTCATAGTTCTTTACATAGTGAGAAGACTTAAGTTTTCTTAAGCATAAACAGTCCCCAACTTATAATGGTCCAATTTAGAATTTTTTAACCTTACAATAGTGTGAAAGTATATTTTCAATAGTGTTCAAAAATTTATTTTTAACTAAAGAACATCCAAATAAGAAAGGAGGTAAAATTATCCCTGTTTGCAAACAGCATGATTTTATATACAGAAAAACCTAAAGTTATAACTGATGACTAATTCACTAAGGAGTAGGATACAGAATCGACATGCAAAAATTAGCAGTTTCTTTAATATACCAGTATTGAACTCTGAAAAGGAAATCTAGAAAGCAATCTCATTCCCAGTAGCCACAAAACTCAAATATCTAGGAATAAATTTAACCAAGGAAGTGAATGATCCATACAGTGAAAATTACAGAACACTGATGAAAGAAATTGAAGAAGACACTAACAGATGGAAAAAAATCCTATGTTCATGAATTGAAAAAAGTACTATTGTTAAAATGTCCATACTACCCAAAACAATCTATAGATTAAATGCAGGTGTTTTTTTTTTTTCTTTTGGTATGGGGGATCGAACTCGGGTCCTTGCGCTTGCAAGGCAGGTGGCGGAACCACTGAGCTAAATCCTCGGCCCCTAAATGCAGTTTCTATCAAAATACCAATGACATTCTTCACAGATGTAGACTATTTGTATGAAACTGCTAAAATTTGTATGAAACTACAAAAGACCCTTAATAGTTCAAGTAATCCTAAGCAAACATAATGGTGGTGGTATTATAATACCTGACTTCAAAATGTACTGCAAAGCTATAATAATCAAAACATGATATTAACATAAAAACAGTCATATACATCAATAAAATGGAATAGAAAATCCAGATACAAATCCACGTATTTACAGACAAAGGGCAATTTTGAAGAAAGGAAGTGTTTTCAACAAATGATGCTGAGAAGACTATATCCATATGTAGAAGAAACTAGATCTCTCTCTCTGACCATATGCAAAAACCAACTCAAAATGGACCAAAGACTTACATGTAAGACCTGAAACTACACGTAAGACATGAAACTGCCAGAGCAAAACAGGGGAAATGCATCATGACACTGAACTAGACAGGGATTTTATTTTTGTGAGGCAGGCATGGTGCTACTGAGCTAAATCCCAGGCGGGGGTTTTATTTTTAGGAGAACTCAAAAGCACAAACTAAACAAAGGGCAGAAATTAACAAATAGGATTATATAAAGCTAAGTAGTTGTACAGCAAAAGAAACAATCAAAAGAGAGAAAAGAGCTTATAGGAAAGAATATTTTGAACTATTCATTTGAAAAAGAATTATTATCCAGAATATAAAGAACTCAAACACAACAGCAAATAATAATTTTTAAATGGGCTAGTAAAACAAATAGACTTTTCTCAAAAGAAGATGTGGCCAACATCACTAATATAAAAAAAAAATGCTCATTACTTGTGTTAATTACTTTTCTCTCGTTGCTGAGACAAAATACCTGACACCCAAAGTTAGAGGGGAAGGGGTTTATTCGGCTTACAGTTTGTAGGGGTTTCAGTTGCAGAGGTTTTAGTAGACTGCTCTAAGATAGGGATGGCAAACAGGCATTGCACAGGAAAAACAACATGGCACATACAAAGTAGCAAAAACAACAAGGGCTTTAACAGACTATGGGGATGAGGGCGGTGCTAAATCAATCACTCCTGTATAATGGTTTAGTAATCACACACCCTTAATCCCAGCATCATACGCTCAGATTCAGCCTATGACCACATGAGGCTTTAGAGGGATATCTAGACACAAACTATAACATTAGTAATCATCAGGGAATGCAAATCAAAAACAGTCAGGTATCACCTCATTCTAATGAAAATAGCCACCACTATCAAAAAGACAAAAGATAACCAGCACTGGCAAAGATATAGAGAAAAAAAGAACCCTTACACTACTGATCAAAATGTGAATTAATGTAACCATTATGGAAAACTGTACAGTCTCCTCAGAAAACTAGAAATAGAACTGCAGTATGATACAGCAATCCCCCTAGTGGCTATATATCTAAAGGAAATGAAATCAGTGTGTCAGTGAAACATCTACGACACACGTATTCATTGCAACACTATTCACAATAGCCAAAATGTGGGATCAACCTAGGTGTTCACTGACAGATGGATTAAAAAATGTGGCTCGTATTTTCCAGCCATAAAAAACAAGTTCTGTTATTTGTGGCTATATGGCCAAATTTGGAGGACATTCAGTTAAGTAAGGTTAGGCACAAAAAACAATTACTGCATGTGCTCACTTATATGTGGAACTTGATCTCAAAGAAATAGAGAATAGAATCATTGTTTACTAGAACCTGGGAAAGATATAGTGGATGAGAAGAGATAGAGTATGGTTAATGGGAAAGAGGTGAGGTTGGATAGAAGGAAAAACTCCAAATGTTCTTTAGTACAGTAGGATAATTGTGGTTGATAGCAAATAATTGAGTATTTCTAAATATGTAGTGGAGAAGATTTTGAATGTTTCCAACACAAAGAAATGGTAAATGTCTAAGATTATAAATATGCCAATTTTACTGATCTGATCATTATACGTCGTGTATATATATGTGTGTGTGTGTGTGTGTGTGTGTGTGTATTGAAATATCACATTGTACTCCATAAATGACATGCAATAATTATGTGGTAATTAAAATTAAAATGTATTTTAAATATTTATTAAATGAATAAATTAATGTATTTTTAAAAGCCTTAGATCTTTTAATATTGAAAAGATTTGTTTTTTAAATACACATGTTCCCTGGCTTATGATTATCCAACTTGCTGTATTTTGACTCTGTGATAATGTGCATACCCATACAATCATTGTGTTTTTTACATGGGTATAATATTCTATGAATTACACGATATATTTAACACTTTGTTATAAAATAGGATTTGTGTTAGTCAGCTTTTTCCAGTTGTAGACTAATGTAAGTATTCTGAGCACATTTGAGGTAAACGAGGCTAAACTATGAAATTTGGTTGGTCTGGTGTATTGAATGCATTTTTTTTTACTGAATACTACTTCAACTTACAACAGGTTTATCAGAACATAACCCCAATATCGATCAGCATGTATAATTAAAGATATGATAAAACCTTGAAAACTTTTTTGCTTTTAGTAGAAAAAAAAAATCAATTCTAGCTGTGTATCAGCATGTTATTGAGCCTTTTAAAAAGAACAGCTTTTAAGGGCCAGGGATTTAGCTCAGTGGTTCCACCTCCTGCCTCACAAGGGAAAGGTCCCGAGTTCAGTCTCTGGTACCAAAAAAGACAAAAACACCTTTTAAACAAATCCATCCAATTTCAGCAATTTGACTACACATAAAATTTCTTTCATGTAAACTTTTTAAGTCTTTTTTATATCCATTCAGCTTTTCCTCCACTCTTCCTCTTTTTCAGTCTGGAACAACCAGCCATGTTACTTTAGTATAAAATTACTCCCTTTTTCCCTCGATAAAAGCACATTCTTTATACCTTTTATACTTTTCCTTCTTAAAAATGCATCTTACTTTCCTGGCCTACTATGCATTCAAATTTGTTTCCCTTTACTTTATTATTTGTTACAGTTTTTATTGTACATGCAATGGTTATGGTTGTTAACTATCAGCAACCTTTCTTTTATAAAGATAACTAAGTCTAAAATTGTGAATTGTCTGTCACATTGGCATTCTGTGTATCTAGACTAGCAATTTTATTAACATTTTCTCACACTTCATACAGGCATGTGCTTTCTTGTACTGCTTTTTTATGTGGCAGAAAGAACATTTCTTTACAAACTCAAATATCTTTAGCTTTTCTACACCATAGGAAAACAAGATAACTAAACTACATAAACTTAATATTATATTTAGTAATAGTTGTAATAGTTATCTTACTTAGAAATTTAATAGATACTCGATAGATCCCTATTATTTAGCTTAATGTTTCAAAATAGCAAAGAAAGTTAGAAACTTTTTATACAGACATAAAACATGATTATTGTTGAAAAGTCTAGTCATAAATTTTCATCTGGTCAGTTTGTTGGTTTTTTTTTTTTTTGGTACCGGGGATCGAACTCCGGTCCTGTGCCTGCAAGGCAGGCAACAGAACCACTGAGCTAAATCTCTGGCCCTGTTCTGTTTGTTTTTAACAACTATGTTTGAACTGCTGAGGAAAATTTCACTACACGTTAAACAAAGCTTGCTGTCAACTCGTGTGTGTGTGTGTGCATGTGTGTGTGTTTGGGTATGTGTGTGTGTGCGTGTTTGGGGTGTGTGTGTATGTGTGTTCATGTGTGCATGTTTGGGTGTGTGTGTGTGCCTGTGTGCGTGTTTGGGTGTGTGTGTGTGCGTGTTTGGGTGTGTGTGTGTGCATGTGTGTGTTTGGGTGTGTGTGTGTGTGTGTGGTTCTACATTATCCTTAGCAAAATTATGCCAACAAGAAAAAAAAAAAAAAGAAATGAGCAGAGGTAACAGAGAAGATAGTCATCAGAACTTTGAGGAGAGAAGTTTCAGTAGCCTAAAAAGTTCCCTTAGAAGCAGGATCATTTGACCTCACAAAAAGCCAGGGGGAATAAAATCGGAATTACAATGTCATAAATGTGGGGGGACTATTATAGAAGTCACACCATTGGAGGGAGGTTTTACATTGTAGGAGGGAGATGGGCTCAATTCTGACTCCAACAAAGATGAGGGATTTATAACCAGAGCCAGAGATGGGTTGAGAATGTCAGCATATGTACAGTCACTACCGTTTCCCTAAGAGTAAGGGAGATTCTGTCTAAACCAACTTGGTAGGATTACTGAAGAAGGCAAACAGGAGGATGATAGCACTCTGAGGAATTTGATCAGATATCTCGCATATAGGATGTTATGATTTAAACAAATTCTCCCTCTCCCAAAAGTCTTATGGATTCAGCTGAAGATGATTGGATTATGATAATTCTAATCTTATCAGAACATTAATCCATTGGTGCAATCATGATTTGATGGCATTATCAGAAGGTGATGTAACCTTGTAAGGTGGTGGGGCCTAGCTGAAGGAAGAGGATCATGTAGGTGAAACTCTGAAGATTGTATCTTATCCCCCAGCTCCTTCCTTTCTGGCTCACTTTCCCTCTCTGCTTCTTGGCTGCCATGAGGTAAGCAGCTTTCCTCTGCTATACCCTTCACCACGATATTCTGATTCATCACAGACCCAAAGCAATGAAACCAGGCTGCCATGAACTGAAACCTTGAGCCAAAGTAAATCTTTTCACCTCTGAATTGTTTATGTAAGATATTTTGTCCCCGTGATGGAAAGATAACAGGATTTTCACTAAACTGATCCATCAGGATAATTGCTAAAACTGGGCCAAAGAGGCAAAGTAATTAGTCTAAAGACAGAGCCCAAGATTAGAACCTAGACAGAAAAAAGATTCAGAGGAGCCTAACTGAAATTTGGTCAAATGGACTATTTCAATAATAATTTACCTAATTTACAGATAATTACAGGTACCTAATTTTACAGGTAATTTTTGTCTAATCTCCATTTTCTAGACCAACCTGCATCCTGCTGTTAGATTAATATAAGTAAATCATCACTTTAATCCTCTTACTACCTTGCTCATGTTCCCTTCATTGGTGTACATAATCCACTGTCAGCAAAGGTTGTAAAACAAGCAGCCAGTAAGAGCTTATAGTATAGTTGATGAAAAGTTCATTCATAACTTCTCACTGCAAGCACAAAATTTCTTTGAACTTTTGTGTGACACTTTAAAAATTTACAAAAGATTTACTTCCCACTCCAAAATATATCTGTTTAATATAAAAGTAATGTTTTAAGGTAGGTATCACTTAAATTACTTAAATTGAATTCTTCAAATTTTTAAATAAAATTGATCGTTCAGGGAGATACTTCATTTGATCAAGTTTTCTGTTGCTGACTGAGATACACATAGCCTGTTTGTAGAGCCCAGACATGCAGAACAGAATTTATGTAACTTTGCTTCGTATTTAAGACCCACAATTATCTAGCTCCAATCCAACCTTCCCATTTTATGATTTGCTGTCTCCCTGCATTAATCTTCTAATAAATAATTTACTGTCCAGTTATTTACCACATTCTCAGTATGTACAGCACCTTCTGAAGATGTCTTGTACTGTACACCACACGTCTTTGCTTTTGTCCTTTCTCCTTACCTTTCTCCACGTTAAAATGCAAATCCTTCCAGACTGACTTTTCCTGACAATGTATAGGCTATATTTTTATATTTGCAAGACTAAATCTTGCACACAGAAATTTTAAAGAAGAGTTTAACATCCAGAGCAGTATATAGAGTAGATTTGGTTATATAATGTGAAAATAGTTTTGTGTTGAAAATTTCTGAGTATTCTAATGCTATCTTATATTTTCTGTTTGCTACCAAATTAATGAACATTTGGGAATTTTTCAAAGCAATAATATTACCTTGCAATTCTTGAAATAGACCCATACAGTGACTCAAGTTGAAGTATAATCATATTTTACATGGGCTGGGGATTTAGCTCAGTGGTTTTGCCACCTGCTGTGAAAGAGCAAGGACGTGAGTTCGATCCCTGGTACCAAAAAAAAAAAGGAAAATATACCATACTTTACATTTTAATTATAGGAATGCTATAATAAATTTTCCAAAGTGAGATTTCATTTTGTTTAGTTTTGTTTTGCTGTACTGGGGATTAAACTCAAGGCCTCACATGTGCTAAACAAGTGAACTTCCACCAAGCTACATCACTAGCCCCAAACTGAGATGTTAATGGGAATTTTATAACAGAAGAGCACTATGGTCAGCATAATTTATGGAAATATACTGGACTGAACTGAGTTTTGCAAAAATGCATTGCATTTTTCTAAGAGTGTATTGTTCCACACAAAATCATTTGGTAAATGCTGGTCTACATTATTCCAAATAATCATAGGTATTTAAATTGTGTTTAATCATGTACATAAGTTTCCTAGGGCTATTTTTGTGGGACCTATATTGGTCCCTCAGTTGCATGATCCTAGGAAAGTAGACTCACTCAAACCTCTACTAAATTGTCTACGTGTTTCTCCCACTACTCTTCACTGTACTTGTAATACATCTATCAATCAGTCACAAAAACCTGGAATATGACTATTTTAAGGCATCTGTAGCACTTTTTTTTTTTACTTTCATGCTTTTTTTAACCTTTTTTGTTTCATCTTTTTCTTCTTTTCTGAAGCTTCCTACAACCTCCCATAGGAATTAGACTATTCCTTGTTTGTTTTTTGTGAGCTATGAAAATATGGACTAAAGTTGCTTGAATGTAAATTAGCTAATGCAAGCTTTTAGCTTCATTTATTATGTTCAAGTCTAAAGTAGAATGATGTTAGCAGTCAGTGCATATAACTTACTCCTCCACTTAAGTTCCTTGAAGACCTAACCTGTATATCATTCACTTTTCTGTATCCTGTTGTGCCTAGCGCTACTTTAGGGTCTTAATGTATGCTCAAATGTTTGGAAATCTAAATTATTTTCTCAAAGTTGTTCATTTTTTTGAAATTTGACCTCACAGTTTACAATTTTATAGTTGTGACTCTTGGTTTTTTTCCTCATTTAAGAATTAATTGTAGGGAAGGAGACAGCATACAAAACTTACATAACTGGATTATTATGATGCTTTTGAGGAGTACTTTGTTACCTGCAACTTATTTCATGGGTACTGCCTTTTCACAAAATATTTATGGAAGTCCTCTTGTTTCACACTATTGAATAATACACATAAATTGCATAAGAATTCTGAAAGCAACTAACTGTCATCTAAAGTTAATTTTGTGAGTCAAAGCTATATATATACCTTTTTCTGTCAGAAAAAACAAAAGCTACTAGTAAGATCAATTACAAAAAAAGAAATTCAAAAAATATTTTGAATAATTCCTGCATTTTTGAGCTTGGTTTATGGTCTTCAAAGACAACCATTTTGAAAGAAACTGATTAAAAGTATATTTATTAAAATATCACTCTTAGTTTGGCATGGTGATGCATGTTTGTAGTCCTAGTACTTGGGAGGCTGAGGCAAGAAGATCACCTTGAGTTTGAGGCCAGCCTGGACTACATAGTGAGTTCAGGGCCAGGCTGAACTATATAGCAAGACCCTGTCTCAAAAAGCAAAAAATAAAAAAATGAAATCACTCTCTTCATAGTCTCAGTTTACAACTCTGGAAAATTTTATTATTTTCCTTGACTTATAATCAGTCTAATGGTATTGTGAATTGGCATTAAACTTTTTTTTTTTTTGTACTGGGGATCGAACTCTGGACCTTGTTCTTGTGAAGCAGGTGCTGGAACCACTGAGCTAAATCCTCGGCCCATGGCGTTAAACTTTTACCAATGACCCTGATGCTATAACTTATTTTTAATTAGAGAATATCATCTTTGTTCCATTATTTCTTTTGTTAAAATGCCATGATAAGTGAGCATAGTGGCACATGCTTATAAAGCCCAGCACTAAGGAGGCTGAGGCAGGAGGATTGCCACAAATTCGAGGTTGGCCTGAGCTACATACTAAGTTCAAGGTCAGCCTCAACTACATAACAAGATCCTGTCTCAAAAAAAAAAAAAAAAGCCTAAACTAAAATGGAAAGAAAATTAAATGCCATGATAGCTAAATTTCTCATCATGACAAAATGTGCACATTCATGTTGTGATGATTTTCACATAGCTGTGTCCATTGCTGTTGTCAGGTAGTGACGATAGAGGGTAAAATCGAAAATCAACCTCATTACCTCATTATCTGATCCCTTAACTACAGGAGCCTAATTTGGAAACAGGATATAACAGATGGAGCAAATGCTGTAAAACAACATTTATTTCAGCTACACTTATTCAGCTTCAGAGAAATGAAATAGGAGTTATGTTGAGCGAAGTTTACCACTCCTTTAGCCAGAAAGAAAAGAATTAACATCAAATTAATCCTATGGACATAAAGAGAGGGATCTACTTAAGAAGACAAAGTCTGTAAGCTTATTTAGAATATTCATTAAAGTCCCATTTTTATTCTGACTGCAAAGTATTTTATTTTGTAAGTTTATAGCATCAGGTTTTATATGGACAGGTTAAGTTTTTGCCATTTCCCTTTAAATAGTGTTTTACTGATAAATAAACAAGTGTACCGCTCCAGACTTTACTAATTAAGCCTGATAAAATTCACTTGAAAGTAATTAGTATACAATACATATATTCAAAAGGTTACAAGCAGATTTATGGAGCATAAATATCAAAGGGTAAAGAACAGAGATTTGGGGGAACTAGTCCAACACTTTATATTTAATGGATCAAGAAGCCAAATGAGCTATTATCAGATACATAACCTAAAATGACTTGCACACTTGCATAATCTTACATTTTTACACAAAATATATTTTTACAAATAAAATTGTTTTAGTTACTTTTTTCATTGCTGAGACAAAACAGCCAGCCCCCAAAGTTAAAGGAGGAAAGGTTTATTTTAGCTTACAGTTTGTAGAAGTTTTAGTTGATAGTTAGCTGGCTCCAAGGTAGGGTGGCATGGCAGAGGAGCATTGCAGAGGAGAAACAGTTCATGGGAAAGCAGGGCAGGCAGAAAGCAGCAAAGTAGGAAAGCAACAAGCCACCACAGCAGCCCTCTTTCTGTCCCTTACATTCTCTCCAGTCTACATGCCCTCAGAGCGGGTAGCATTCACACCCAGGGTGACCTTCCCATTATCCACACCCGGAACTATCCCAAACCAATCAGTGGACTAATTTAGTAATCACACACCCTTAATCCTAGCATCATACACTTAACCCCAGCATCACACATTCTAGATCCAATCACCTCTGAAAAGCCCCACCTGTGACTGCATGAGGCTTTGGGGAGGGAAGCATCTAGACACAAGCCAAAACAAATATGTAATACCCCCAGACTTTTAAAGAGGGTACTTTGATTTGTATAGAAATTAGTTATAACTATTAAAAGATAGTTTTCTTTGTGAAGAAGTTGCTTGTGCTATTAAAAACTATAATGACAGTAAACATTTGCATACTGCTTTAACACGTTCCCACTGGCTTGAACCACTAGATTGTACATGCACGACTGTACCTTCAAGCAGCTTGTACACTGGTGATACAAATGATATAGTCATCCATGGAACAGTCATGCATGTACCAGCAGTGGTTCAAAACACTCAGCAGTGAGGCATTTAAATAACAGCCCCTTCATGAGCCTCTTAAGTTTACCAGATGTTTTTATATTTAGGATGTCAGTTGATACTAAAAACATTTGAGATAATACCTGTAAGTTAGGTTAAGAGTTAAGACTCCTCTGGTTGTAAGGACGAACTCTTTTCTAACTCAACCACTGCATGTGCCTTTCCAGCTACATGCTCCTCACTGATTTAGGTCAAAGAGGACCTGTTGGTTCATAGGATGGAATGGTATTCAGATAGACTAATTTGAGGCTCTTTTGTTCTGGATTGGCTCCATTTCAGCTCCATGCTTGGTAGCCCCCACAGTTTTGCAGGTACTGACCCTGATTTGTTTAAGTACCTATCCCTGGACCTATTACTATGATCAGAGAGAGAGGCAGGAGCTGTCCAAAGACAACTCTGTATATTGTTCCCAAAAGTAGCATGTAGGAAAAAAACAAATATCCATTTCAGCGAGTATTATCAGCTCCACTTTCCAGAGGACAAAATGGATACTCAGAGGCTAAGTGACCTACCCAAATCTAGGTCTTTTAATTACAAATCCTGTTCTAGATTGTGTTAAAGGAAAATATAAGCAGCATTGGTTAAAAAAAGAGAGAGAGAAGTAGTTCCTGGTATGACATTTATTTCTAACCTACATTTTGAAGTAGAATCAGACATAAATGTTTTGAGTCTGACCTCTGTGGGATCGTTGAACAAGACATTTGTGGAAAATGATGTTTTGTAGGGGTCGAAAGATGTGTAGTAAACTTACTCTGCAAATTCAAAGTAAGTGATCCTGGAAATCAATAGTTAGGAATTTTGGAATACTAAGTTAAAATAGTCAGCATATACTATATTAAATACTTACTATGTCTCAGGCATTTTGCTCAGCATCCAGCATGTATCATTTAACACTCACAAGGTCCTTATAAAATGAGTACTTTAAGGAAACTTAAGCAAAAACATGTGTAATATCTTGTTCCACTGGGCAGAGGAAGAAAAGTGAAGGCAAAAAAGGGATAGAAGGGGAGGGTGGATGTAATCAAATCACAATATATGCATGTATGGAAATAAAATCCATTAATTTGTACAATTAATATGCATTATTATAGTCAAAAAATCTTGTCCAAAATTATACAGTGATAGCTGAGATTTGAATCTTACAATGCCTGTTTTTCAAATGCACCACACTTAGGGATTTATAAATGTCTACTACATTATGTTACTGACATGTGATTGATATTATGATGGCGTGTAAATGATCATTTCCAGTGGCAGTATTGGTTTACATTTTCACCAGCAATGTAGAGAGGTTTTTTTCCTACAACCTTGCCAGCATTTGTTTTTGAGTCCATGATCATAGCCGTTTTTACTGGAGTAAGATGAAATGTCAGTGTTGTTTTAATTTGCATTTCTCTAATGACAAAGATGCTGAACATTTTTTTCATGTACTTACTGACCATTTGTACTTCTTTTGAGAAGTGTCTATTTCAATTGCACATTTTTTAATGTGGTCTTTTGAGTGGGCCTAATTTTTTTAATTCTTCGTATGTACTAGATATTAGTCCTCTGTACAAGAAGTAGCTACCAAAAATATTTTCCGATTCTGTGGGTTGTCTCTTCACTCTGATGGTTGTTCTCTTTGTTGTGCAAAAGTTTTTTAATTTGACATAATCCCATTTGTTAATTCTTCGTATTGTTTTTTGTGCAGTTGGGGTTCTGTTCAGAAGTCTTTGCCTAAGCCTATGTATATGGCTATGCTTTTCCTACTTTTATCTTCCAGCAGGTTGTTTCTGTTCTAGTATTTAGATCTTTAATTCATTTTTATTTTTTTGTACATGCTAAAAGATATGGGTCTAGGTTCAATCTTCTACATGTGGATAGCCAGTATTCCCAGCACCATTTGGTAAAGAAGCTATCTTTCTTTCCTCTTATATGTTTTTGGCCACTTTGTCAAAGATGAGATAGTTGAATGTGTGTTCAGTTGTTTTTGTATACTCTATTCTGTTCCATTGATCCAGTATTATATATTATATTTTGTGCCAGTATTATATGTTCTAGATATTAATCATCTATCCAAGAAATAATTTTTTGAATTCTTCATATGTACTAGA
>NW_004624866.1:1012831-1026313 GCF_000247695.1 Heterocephalus glaber
AAGGCCCTTCCCTTGGGCCAGGAGCAGCAGGACAGAAGGTGGCCCAAAAGCCCTTTCCTCTGGGCTGGGAGCAGCGGGAGGGATGGTGACCGGGAAGCCCCTTCCTCTGGACCAGGAGTAGTGGGACAGAAGGTGGCCCAAAAGCCCTTTCCTCTGGGCTGGGAGCAGCGGGAGGGATGGTGACCGGGAAGCCCCTTCCTCTGGACCAGGAGCAGTGGGACGGCGGCTCAGAAGCCCCTCAAAAGCCCTTTCCTCTGGGCTGGGAGCAGCGGGAGGGATGGTGACCGGGAAGCCCCTTCCTCTGGACCAGGAGCAGTGGGGCGGCAGCTCAGAAGCCCCTGTCTCTGGGCCGGGACCAGCAGGACTCAGTACCTTGGTCTGGTGGTCTCATGTCCTCTGCGTCTTTGTAATGTGGAACCAGGTGGCTGCCTGTCTGCAGCAGAGTGTTTCGGCATGTTCTGTGTGACTCAGGACCTCGGTAGGGCGTGGGCAGACCTCCCTGTCTGCAGCGAGGTGATTCGACGTCTTCCACAAGACTCAGGACCTCGGTAGGGAGTGCACAGACCTGCCTGTCTTCCCTAGAATTTAAAATACTTCTTTCCCAAAGCATTTCTTAAGCCATTAACATCAATTCACCTATTTTCCTTGATGAAACATAAATCTTATTTTAAATTTTTTTATTATAAATTAAATAACTAAAAATAAAGCAAGAGTACAGAGCATTGATTTTTTAAACTACCCTCTCTTTCCTTTTTCCTAGTTGAATCTCACTAGTTTGAAATAATATTAGTTCATTTTATCATAGAAATGTTTATTGGAGGCCTGCTATGTGTCAGATGTTTTTCTTGGGGCTGTTGGCACAAAGAAAACATCCCCTTCAGGTGGCACAAATAGAAGTAATTGCATTTGTTTAGATTTAAATTCTTACTAAGATTATTTACCACTCTTGTTAACTGTTGCTTAGTATGTTTAGATTTGCAAGGCTACTGTCAAATACATCTTTTTATTTTTTAATTTTGTGTGTGTGTGTGTGTGTGTGTGTTTCCAGAGTATCATGCATACTGCTGAGTGAGCTATACCCCTGGATCTCAAAAAGTCTTAATTTTTCTAAGGCAACAAGCCTATAATGCATGAAGCAGGTGTTTATTCTGTAACCTCAGAGAATGCCCATTGTGGGAAGAAAATCAGGCAGAGCATTATGAGCCTTTATTCAAAAATGCTGGACATGAAAAGACTCCAAAGATATAGTATAATTTGGAGGAAGATGAAATATATAAGGGCTTTAATAGAAAGGGTCAACCAAAGTTCAGTTTTAAGAAGAGTTGGTCAGGGATGATTCTTGCAAGAGGGAGGAATTGTTTCTGTGGATTTGGAACCATGTGGATTTTTATCAAGAAAAGGAGAGGGACCTGTAGGAGCTAAAGTGATGTACAAGAAGGGAATGGGAGGAACAACCATATATACAAGGACATAGGAGAATCATAGTGGAAAATTCTCAATCCTTCAGTGTCTCCATTATTCCATACAAGCCATTGTAGTTCATGTTTAAGGTATAGTAGTACATAAGGTAAATACAGCTGCTGCTTTTTATTAAACACAAACTTACACAATTTTACTTATTTTGTGGTCCTAGTACAAGGTGGTAGGAGAACAAATATTAGGGGTATTCATTGAGTCTGGGAGAATTAGGTAAGACATTCCTCAAGAAAGCATTTTAGCTGAAAATTGAGGGGTGAGTAGTATTTTATAAGATAAAGAACCTTTGGGACTGTGATAAGCAAGTGCTGCATTATGACTTTCATTGGCTCCAAACACTTGCTTTCATGGGCCCTTTCCAACATAAAAATTTACTACTGTGCTATAAAAATGAATGTTAATGTTACATATTAAAACATTTTCTTTAACATATGTTGGGGTTTTTTTTTCTTATTTTCAAGAAATGAAAGCATTTTCATAGCTCCTAAACATTTTGTGAGCCCTCAGCATCATACCAGATGTGCCTCATTGAGAGGGGGACAACTGGACCAAGAACATTTCAGATAGAAAGGACACCGTACAGAGAAGGTTCCAAGGGTTGCCTTGCTTGGAAAATTCAAAGGAGGCCAGCGGGGAGTGCAGGGGAGAGTGACTGAGGTGTGGCGAGGGAGGTAGGCAGTGCCTCTGTATTTTGCCTGTGGTAACTGTGGATAATAAAGTCATATCATTTTTGTCCCGTTAACTACATGTATCGCTTTGTGATTGTCTCCTTTGTCAGATGAGGCTATTAGCACACCCACATTCTCCTTAACTCGTCTTAGTTTTTATTTTTGTATTTCAAGTATGGATGCCATTTACATCAATTTTTATCATGTAAAGAGGCATCTACATCATTTTTGGGAAAGAGCATTTGCATTTATCATTCCCTCCATCATAAATTCACCAGATGGCCATGTCACTTGATCCTTCCCTTTTTCAAATTCTTGACCCAAGAGGCAACTGATAAACAGGGCTTCCCTGGCCATCTTATTCTAAAAAGGAACTTCTGTACCCAGTATTCTTGCTCTACTTCGCTTGTGTTTTTATTCATACCTATTACATATAATTTATTTTAACTTAATTTTTTAAGCTATCGTCACATTCCCTCTACTGTTC
Organism: Heterocephalus glaber; assembly: GCF_000247695.1. The sequence goes on from NW_004624866.1 coordinate 1,015,463, forward strand.
TGTAGGCTTCAAGAAAACTGAAATAATTAGAATAGTCTAATTTTATTTTTTGTTGTTTATTGTTTCCCCATCATTACCACATTCTCAATAGCTAAAAGGGTGCCATATACCCAGCTGACACAGTATTATTTTAATTAATGATTCATTATAGTGACAAGTATTCTTTTTTTGGTTATATTTCCTTGCTCATGCAGCTTTTCAGTTCTCTCCATTGTATCAAACATTTTGGTAGAATCTCTTTTTCCCAGAAACTGCTCTAGTCCAAGTTCTTTCCAACTCTCCATTATATGAAAATCACTTTTTTCTTTTCCCTACAAACTGCTCTTCCTTTGAGTGCACAGCTGTCGTCCTGGGGCATCTCTTTCCTGCTCTTCTAACTGAATCTATCGCAGCCTACATTTTTTTTCTTTTATATTTTACATCTTTCTTTAATGAGGCATATATCTGATCAACTTCCTAAGGAAGAGTATATGGAAAATCAAGTTTAATCATCATGTGGGTTCACCTTTAAAGAACATTCTGAGGAGAAGCAATTGCTGCCCATTTAACTGCCTGCCATCTTAATTAACTCTTGTCTAGGACTCTAGTTTACAAATCACCCTTTTCTAAAATTCAAAGGCAGCTTTAGGATCCTAGAGCTTGGGAACTATTTCAGACAGTGGAGAGTCCCCTTAATGCTTTACCCTAAAGCTATTCTTTGATTTCTTCCATGAGGAATGCTTTGATTTTTTTTCTTCACAGAATGGATAATGATGCTTTTCCCTTAATGAACATGCAGTTATTCTATCCATTTTGAGTCCTTCTCTCTCACTGTTACTGCTGACCTCTTACCAGACATCTCTGAGACCCTGAACCTCTCTGGTTCTACAGATTGATCAGGCCTGGTTAATGTAGGCCAAGGCTTCCAGGGCCCACTTGAGCAGTTCACCTCTTACTGTTTTCCTGCTTACCTTAATTTGTTCAGATCTCTCATCTGTTGACGGCCTATCTGCCATCTGTTGTGGTATTTATTTTTCATTTCTGTATTGTCATTTTAGCGGGCCCTAAAAATTAAAAATGTTCTACATACTGTCTTTAACAGAAGTCATTGAAAGTTTGTAAGTAGAAAAATGATCAGATCAAATGGCATTTTGCAAAGATCACTATAGGTTCATTTTGAAATATGGCAACATAAGCTAACATACTATATTTTCTTGCATGTAATTATGTGATGCTTATAACAAAAAATATAAGTGATAAAACTAATACAACAATGATATAAACAGTATATTCTTAGATATAAAGAAGTAAATTCATATTTACAGTATAGTAATGCAGTCATCTAGGAACAAGTTAAATACTGTTTCCTATTAACAGCAAAATGTAAGTCAGGAGGCTGAGACAGAAGGATTGCTGCAAGTTCAAGGTCAGCCTGAATTACATATACATACCAAGACACTGTTTCAAAAAACCAGACAAACAGAAAGCAAATATAGTTATCCCCAGACCAAAACTGAACTGAATTTCTTCAACAATAATCTAATCTGCATCTACTCTAGCAGGGCTTTCCATCCATCATTTGATCCCAACGCCTCTCTCATTCTTGAATGTAACTGCTATTTTGCATAGACTAGTAAAATAAAAAGGTTAATGCAGACTTGGACTTTCAGAAGTTTATAGTCTTTTATTTGTACTTAGTTAATAGCATTGAGAAAATATTATCACATAGTATAGTAGTGATAATCAAAGTTAAATAAAATACTATATGATGTTCATCTTTTTTTTACATGATTCTTTGTATTATCTCATTTTAAAAAAACAAAACAAGCAAACAAACAAAAACCTTCTCTGGAATACCTGCAAAAGTAGATAAGCAAAATCTCCCTACCTAGGTACATATATGAGAGTTTTGGTGTTTTAAAAGAGGACTGCTACCAACTAATGGGGTATTACATGTAAAAAGGTATTTTTTTCTGATTACTTACATCTTAATCAGCTCCTTTTATATGAAATTAAAAGCTTCATTGCCATTGAAAATATAAATTTATTATAGCTAACTTTAGATCTTTTTTATTATATGCATAAATGTTTTATGAAAAGTTCTGTCTCCCCAAATCCTAGTCATTTAAGTGATTTTCTGGTGTTCTTCATACTAATTGTGCTAGCATATGTGTGATGTTCTTTAATATTTTCAAATAGATTAAGAAAACTATGCTTTTCATTTCTATCTCCCTTAAAAGAATTATACATGTATAAAAATTATGTGTTGACATTGTTGCTAGTGATTACTTGAGACTCTTGATTTTCTTAGAAACATATTTACTGTTCTTATCCTTTATATACATACTTACAGAAAAGGCAAAGAGAAATTTTAAACCCATAACCAAATTCATTTGTTATATCTCAAGCAAAATAATAAAATTATAGTTAAAAACATTTCAGTCTCCAAATCTCTGTAACTATATGATCACAACTAAAATTGTAAGCACAGTGTGCATTTTTCATAATTAAAATATATTATAAATCCTGTTTCTTTCATGTGATTATAATTAAAATTTTAGAAATCATTATTATCATATCCATTTGCCCTTATTGTAAATGGAAACTGTAATTTCTGATTACTGCAATTATAGAATTTTTCCCAAAATTGATACGCCTTTCGATTAACAACCCATTTATTTTCATTATATGTCCCTGCCTGTGCCTGACTGCTCAGTGTGTGCACATGCGTGCACACACACACACACGCACATCGAAGCGAGCATTGAAAACAAAAGACATTTTATTACGTAAATAACACCCCTCAAAGGCTTTAGTTTACATACTAGATGAGAAGTTCATTTTTAGAGCACTTTTGTTTTATTAGGAGTTATATTAAAAGTCATATTATACTGAGATTTTTTTCATAATTTGAATGTTGTGATTTCTTGGTGGCTCTACAGAAATCTTCCTGCCTTTTTTTTTTCTTATTCACAGTATTCAAAGTAGTCCATGTGACCTAGATATTGAAAATCAAGGTAGAATGTGCTGCATTGCTGATATTTACTGTGAAAGCTCAGGAACATTAAGGTTCCACATGCTAGAATTACAAGGTGCACAAAGTTCAATATTGCTGGTATTTAAAAAGGTCTCTGAGAGCCTATACAATCATTTTTCATGCTGGCATTAAAATATTGTTCGCAGTCTTTTATCAAGTTTTAGATTATAATCAAAATGCAATATTCAGTGTTCACATTTTAATTTGAGATCAAGCTAGATTTCACTCATTATAGGTTTTCCCTCCCAGTACTTACCATGTATTTACAATTACAGTCATTAGTGAATTTAGAAATCTAACCCCAATGAGACACAATTAATTATTCTTACTTGTTAATTTGGAGAGAACTCTGTTAAATTATTAAAAATAAAATACCTGGAGTCTGCATTATAAAATTATGTTCATCAAGATACGTGAATTCCATCGTATTTCAGAATCCATCTGTTCAAAGAAAATCAGCCTTTACATTCAGGAAGCCATTTCTCCCAGTGTGTAAAGCTGTTTCTTCGCTTAATATTACTGCATAAAAACAAAACCCTGAAAGGAAAGCACGGAATAGGTTGAGGCATCTGCACAAGTAAACTATATTCAGCTAGTGGATTATACTGAGAATCCAATTTGGTTCTTCTTTATATATAGTAGAAAATTATAAAATAGAAGAAATGACAGGTTACATCCTTTTCTCAGCTGAGAAAATTTAAGCACACACATGCTAAAGATCATCTTTGTAGTTAGTTTTATCTCTCTCATTTATAGAAAGATCAGCTTCCCAAACTAATTCATAGATTTCTTTGTATAGCCAAAGAGAACCACAGAGTACCAGGACAGATGACCAGAATCAGTACTGAGAAGGTTACAAGATAAAAATTCATGCCTGGAATCAACTCTGAGCACAAGGAGAGACAGAAATAAGTAAGCAGTGCAACCGTGTGAGGCAGAAGCTCAGCAGAAGCATAAGGAAGCAACAGATAAATAATTTTTCAAATGCAGGGGAGTGGCCCAGAACCAGAACTCAAAGCAGAACATGGGGCAGGGCATGTTAACACCTTTTTAAGGTGTGAGCATAGGAGACTTACTGGGGCAGGGTACTTCCTATAATTGAACAGTAAATCTAGCTCTGATTTGTCTCTAGCTTCTGATCAAATTTATTCTTCATTTCTTCTACATCATTGTTTCTCAAATTGGTGTTTCATAGAATAGTCTTCTAAAAGATGTGTCATGAGGGCCGGGAATTTAGCTAGATCCGCAATACCAAAAAAAGAAGAAGAAGAAGAAGAAGAAGGAAAAAAAAGTGTGTCAAGAGGGTAGGGAGAAAAAATATCAGTTGCTAAGTAAATTTGAGGAATTAGAATTTGCACTCACTCACCCACAGTCACAGACATGCTTCTTCATGTTTCTCTCTTCAGAACTCACAGTGTTCTTAATGTAAAATCTTCTCAGTAGGCCCCACCCCCAAAGAAACCTATAAACCTAGCATTTCCCTTGTTGGATCATCACTGTCTTACAATACATGAAATCCCATGTTTTTGAACAACGTGGCCAGTTTTAGAAATTGTTACAATAGTGTTTCAATATCAAGAGCTGTTGCAAAGCCATTTTTAAGAGGTAGTAAGACAGTTAAACTTGTCAACTTGAGTGGTTTGAGAGACAACGTGGAGATTAGTAAAGTTCACTTCTGAGTGTGTCATAGGTTTCTTTTTTTTTTTTTTGCTACCTGGGATCGAACTTGGAACCTTGCACTTGCGAAGCAGGCAGCTAGCTGAACCACTGAGCTAAATCCCCGGCCCAAAAAGTAAGAACTGTTTTTGTTTTTGTTTTTGTTTTTGTTTGGTACCAGGGATCAAACTCGGGACCATGAACTTTCAAGGTAGGCAGTAGAACCACTAAGCTAAATCCCCGACCCTGTCGTAGGTTTCTGACCTTGGGAACTGTATCTAGTCCTTGGCCCCTTTATTTCTGGCTCCTTCCATGCTCTCTGCTTTCCTGATGCCATGAACTGAGCAGCTTTCTTCCATCATGCCCTTCCATCATACTCTTTCTGCTTTGGAGCAAGCTAACAATGGACGGAAACCTCTGAAACCATGAGCCAGTATAAACCTTTTCTCCTTTAAGCTGTATATACCAGGCATTTTTTTCCCCACCAAGAGAGGTTACTAATTAAAATAGAGTATATGTTCAGTGAATGACTGAACTTATCCAATATGTAGCTGTTGCAACTTTGTGCAGGATCCAGACGATGATGCAAGAAGGGCTGTATCATCTAATAAGACATTGGGAGCTAACTGTGCCTTTTTTTTTTTTTTTTTTTTGGTACTGGGTATCGAACTCAGGTCCTTGCGCTTGCGCAGAAGGCGGCGAAACCACTGAGCTAAATCCCCGGCCCCAACTGTGCTTATTTTTAGTGTATGTGCTGCCGAAGTGAGCACAACTGTGCTTATTTTTGAAGGCATGTACCTGATTCCATAACTTAGACAGGAATCACTAGATGTTAATAAAAGTATCATGCATGTTTCACAATATATTCTACTCTTACTAATTCTTGGTAAACAGGATTCCCGCTGAAAAAGTCCTAATGTGGTCTTACATTAATGTGGAAGCAATGTGTTGTATGAAGACACATACAACTATTAGTGGCCAGAACACTGCATTTTCTGTTCTGGATCTGCTGTCAGCTATCTCTAAAATATTATATAGATAGTTCTCTTTTAAAAAATGAGAGAAATATTTTTTTCACAACTAGATATTACTAATAAACTTTTAAAATTTTGTAAGTTCTGTGTTCAAATTTAGGAAAATCTGAGTTGAAGTTGAGCATGTTTCTTTATTCAGTGTTAATTTGCATTATGAATTTCCAGAAGATGAATATAATTTTAAAGGTTTCTGAGTTACCCTATATCTGTACCACATATATTAAATAATCCTCAGAGCATAGTTTGGGAAATATAGGACTGAATATATTTCAGATTTCCTTCTTATTCTGAAAAGATATAGTTCACTGATTTTAAATTATCTATATATAGCTTTTCAAGAGAGACACAAAAAAGAGAGGGAGGGAGGTTGGGAGGGAGGGAGGGAAGGAGAGAGAGAGGAGAGAGAACCAAAGAACTCCAATAAAATGCTTGTAGAAAAAAAAGTCTTAGGTTTCAGCTTTATTTCATAACAACTACACATTTAATCTGAATTAATTAAAAATAAGACATTTATGATTTCAGAATATTTAAATATTTTAAAACTATTATATAGTGTTAATTTTTATGATTTCTAAGTAAAATACACTAAATTCATGTGTTACATTATTCTGAGCTTTAGAAAACTGAATACTGTCCTACAACTCTAAGAAAATAATTACTAAGAAGAAACAATTTGTCCAAAATAAGAAATGTTTTTTTTGGTCACTTACTTTAAAATCAACAGTGTAATTATTCTTCAGAATATTCATTTTAGTAACTTTCTGCTATTAAAAAAAATAAATAATGGAGGCCAGACATGGTGATGCATGCCTGTAATCCCAGAACTCAGGAGGCTGAACCAGGAGGATCGCTGTGAGTTTGAGACCAGCCTGGGCTACTTAGTGAGTTTGAGGGCAACCTGAACTGTATAGTGAGACCTTGTCTCAAGAGAAAGAAGTTTTATTTCTTTTCAGGTCAAGTAGAATTTAGATTATTTTTTGTTTTCAATGAAAATTTACTGGCAAAAATATTTACTGAAAATTTACTGGCAAAAATGGCAGGAGTCATTTCAAAGATAACCCCTTCTGGTGAAATCTGGAACAATATGAGCATCAAAACAAAGTAGTGATAATAATGAATTATAATACCCTGAATAAAATAATTCATTACTTCATACAATATACATGAACAGGTAAAGAGAACAAAAAAAATCTTTACCTTAGAATTACAACTACTACAAGGGATAATGGAGTTAGAAAACCATAAATAGATACTCATATCAGTGAGTAAAATTTTATATTAAGTAGTTTCAAAATAGTTTTCCACAAATTACTCAGTTGTTATTTAAAAAAAACCTAGTATTTTGACAATGGAGAAACCAAAGATTATCACATTAGCAAATTGATCAACGTTAAATAAAATTGGTAAAAGTTGATAAAGTTAAATAACGTTGGATTAAATTGACATTTCATGTGCCTCCTGATATCATGCACTGAAAAAGACATAGCATTGCCTCTAAAGTATTCCCCTCAAACTGTATCTCTAAATTCATTTATGAGGAAGCATCAGACAAACTTGAAAAGTATCACAGTCAGCAAAACAATTTTGCATTCTTCAAAAATGTTAACATCAGTGTAGACAAAGGAAGACTGAATAAAGATTCCAATTTAAAGGCAACTTAAGAGACTTGACAACTAGATGTAATGTGTGATAATAAATTGGATTCTGGTCCAGGGATTTAAAGAGCAATCCATAAAATGCTACGAATGGCATTATGGTCACAATAGTAAAAATTTTATTTTGGTAATGTAAAAAAACCCCATGTTCTAAGGAAATACACACTGAAATGTAGTATTTATTTAGAGGTAAATTGGCACATTGCTCCAATTTACTCTCAGAGATTTCAGAGAGAGATAGATGAGCAAAAGCAAGTGGGGCAAAATGTAAACACTGAGGAATCTGCATAAAGGGTTAATGAGGTTTTCATCCTATTCTGGAAACTTTCCTATAAGTTTAATTTTATACCAAGATAGAAAACTGTTACACTTTTTTTTGAACTTAAATATGTGCACGGAGAATCAGCCCATTTCAGTATAATGGGCCAAATTGTTTCAGGTACTGTATATAATAAAAGAACAAGTATATTAGAAGGCCAAAATTTAAAATTTATCCCTTTTTGTTCCTGTTAGTAAACTTATGAAGCAACATTATAATAGTGTCTAGTATTCTCCTTCCCCTAAGAATTATTTTACAGTGTATTTGTGAGCCATGTTAAATTTACCATATGAATTCAGTATATTAATATTTTAAGAGAATGCACTTAGAGAATGTACTTTAGACAACTATCCAAAAACCACATAAAACTACCTCTCTTGGCTTCTCAAGCTCCACCCCACCTACCACACAATTACTCATTCTTAGTCCCCAACTTTACTTAATTGACTTAAGCGTAAGAGAATATTTTTCCTCTCCTCCTAAACATTGTCACCACTTTATAAAGGTGATAAATCTATGACCTAATAAATGTATTAAATTGAAAAACGTGGAGTTTTTTGTTTTGTTTTATTTTGTTGTACCGGGAATTGAACTCGGGGCCTTGTGCTTCCCAGGCAGGCACTGTACCACTGAGCTACATCCCTGGCCCAAAATCATGGTTTTTAAAGGAACTTATTAGTACAAGAAATTGCCTGGTTCTGGTACTTGTTTTGTGTCATAAATTACCATAATATGTATTTATTTTTAAAATGAGTTATTTTAAAAGTTCTATTTTAAATGTTCTAGTATATCACAGTTTTATATTAATTATATAATATATATTTACACCATGTTTTACTTCTCTTACCTTTCTCACAGGAAAAATTCTGTCTTGTTTGTCCTTATAAGCTCTCTAGTCTTTATTCCCTGATGTGGTATCATACTTTTCTCTTGCTTGCTTTGACAATGAGAATTGGTAAGCCAAAGTAAAATCCAGAGGGCTAAATTGTACTATAATTTAATTCTTCAGGATATTTACCATTTAATAGAGAATAAGGAGAAAAAGACATCACTATAATTCAGATATGTCATAATTTTTAAATATAAATCTAAACCAAAAGCAAAAGCATAGGTAAAAGGAATAAACTAAGAACCAAGTATTGGGAATATATTGGTGTATCTAAAGCAGGCTTTCAAAAGTATTTGAAGCTTCTGTGTAAGTGATCTATCATTACCCTTTTTTTTCCTTTTGTACTAATGATTGAACCCAGGGCCTTGTGCATGGTAGACAAGCATTCTGTCACTTAGCTACATACCCATCCTTTTTATGTTTTGAGATAGGGTTTGCCCAAGCTGGCCTGGAACTCATAATCCTCCCTGCCTCCCTCAGCCTCCCACATTGCTGAGGTTACAGGCATATGTCACCACAGCCAGCATACTGTTTTTAATGTTATGGATTCTAAGAGAGATAAAAGATTGTTTTAGAAACAATGGAAAATTTAATATTTTTCCCATGGAAAATGTAATTGTTTTTTAAGGAAAAGTAAGTATATAAGCATTTCAGAAAACGAATTGTTTTTGTTTTCTGCTGTATCTTAGCTCTGTAAAATTCCACCAAGAATGTTATAGTCTATGTTCAAAATGTATTGAGTAAAACCTGCTAATGATGTCCTTGCCCTTTTAATGACTATTTATATAATTTCTATGAGAAAGTGGACATATGTCATCACAAAAAACTATTTTACAGAATTAAATCTTGGAGCTTTTATTTACAATAGAAAGGATTCCACATCAGTATTGACCTACTTTTGTTTTCCTCACTAATATTTTTTTAGCAAGACAATAGCTGTATCACACCAGAATATGAAGCCTGAATTTTACTGTGACATATTTAAAAAAGATAAATTCATTCTTTCTGTGTTTCAGTAATCTTAGTATGAGATTACACCATATCAACAACCAGCAGATGGAGAAAAAGAACACTTTAGGAAGTTAGGCTATTATGTGCTAGATTAATTCCAGAAATTCAAGATTTTCAAGAGTTTGCTAATGCTTCCCTAAACTGTGTGATCTTTACATTAAGAAATTATAACTTAGAGTGGGAAAGAGGGGCACAGAATTTCAAGTTGAGGTCTGCTTATTACATCAGATGGCTTTATTATCTTCTCAAATTTAATATGAGAGCCATTTTTGGTTCTCTGAACTCCTACCTTGTAGGGATTTTTTTAAATAGCTTTATTGGGAATAGTAAAGTGACTTTTTTCTCTTTAGTAGTATGAGTCAGATCTAGTAACTAGCCTATAATGCATCAACATATCCCTGGGTATTGGTTCATTGAAATTCCCATTGAAAAGCTGCTTTGACAGGTACATTCATTCCACTTAATTCCCATACATATGTGCCAGGTGCAGTAGTTGATCAAAAGTTACAGACACAGAAGATACAGTCCTCATTCTCAAGTTGTTTAAGACAAGCAAGCTAAACCATGACAATGCAGTGTAATATGATAAGGTAAGCATAATTTATTGAATATCTATGGTATGCTAAATCTTAAATAATATACTCATTGAATACTTAAAATAATATTTTTTCTTGAGAAAATGTTTGCTTTATTTCTTTCAATTGTTGGGCTCTTTATGGTGAACTGGTACACACCAATTTAAGCCACACAATTCACACATGTTGTTTGACTTTTCGAGGAACTCAGGAGAAAATATGGATTTTTAATGAAAATCCATCTTCTTCTACTAAAAACACAATTCCAGTTAATGGTCTACTAATTAATGATTGTTGGATCATTAGCTTCATTCTCGTATGTAAAGGAAAATAAATCAAAATGATGAGCTCTTGCCAGTATGAAAAGGTCTATGATTCATTGTTTCCAAAGGGTAATAGTGGTAAATTTGGGGAAAAAAAGTCTTGAACAGAATGAAAATTTCTAGTATAAAATAAAAACGAAAGATCTGAAAGTATACAATTATTATGAAAGATAAGAAATTGAGAAAGATTGGCTTAAAAAACTTGAGTTTAGGAAAGGTGAGTGAGTTCAAGACATTTGAAGAATTTGATAAGTTTTTTTTATTAAATTCTTTTATTGGTACATTGCAGGTATACAACACAATTACATTTCTTATTGGGAATTGTACCTTTACATAATGCATCTTGGTTCTTATTTTTTCCCCATTCCTAGCC
>NW_004624866.1:1043373-1056095 GCF_000247695.1 Heterocephalus glaber
GATTGATGTCCACATATTTGAGTACTCTGCTTTCTGGAACCCATTCGTCCCAATTTTTATTCCAACCACTGTAATGTATAAAGTATTTTACTTGTTTGTCCTTTATGGCAACCTTTACACACTTTGCTTCATAAAGAAGAGGCCCATGAAAGCACAGTACCCATTTACCCTCCTGGAACTTGGGCTTCGGGTCCTGCTTGGGCACCATTTATAAGTGATTCACGGCCTCCTTCTCCCACCACCCCTGACTACCGCCCCCTACTCTCTACCCAACCCGAGCTCATGTCAGACGCGCCATCTGGCACAGCCGCTCTACATCCTGGGCCCGATTTGCCAGTGCCCGAAAACCTCACAGCGCCGCAACCGTGCAACCGCCACCAGCCAACGGCTGCCCGCCGCGCACGCCTAAGTATATTTCTTGTATGCAGCATATTGTTGGATCTTGCTTCTTGACCCATTCTGCCAGTCTATTTCTTTTGATTGGTGAATTGAGACCAAGAACATTGATGATTATAACTGAAACATATTGACTTATCATTGTCATGACTTTTTGTTTTTGTTAGATTCTGCCCCTTTGCATTTAATTTCTTGTCACACCCGACGGATTCATTCTGCTGTGCTTCCTGGGGTTGGGATCCTTGTTGCCTTTTCCTAGGATATTGTCTAAAATTGGAGTGTTGGTTTGGTATTCTATTTGAAGTTCCTAAGGTGCTCTTTGTCATGAAAGTATCTTATTTCTCCATCAATTTTGAAAGATAATTTTGCAGGGTACATCAATCTGGGTTGGAGGCTGTTTTTCTTTAGGGCTTAGAATACATCACTCCAAGCTCTTCTTGCCTTGAGGATTTGCATTGAGAATTCTGCTGTGATTCTGATGAGCTTTCCTTTGTATGTGATTTATTTATTTTCTCTGACTGCTTGTAGAACTTTGTCCTTCTGTTGGGTTTCTGGAATCTTAACGATTATAGGCCTATGTGTAGATTGATTTTTTTTTTTTTGATCAAGTCTATTTGGAGGCTCACTTACCTGTATGTCAAGTTCTTTTCCCTTCCTTGGGAAGTTTTCTGCCATCACTTCTGTGAACAGTTTTTTTATGTCATCTGCCCTCTCTCCTGTTTCTTCATTGACTCCGACTAGTCTTAGTTATTCCTCTTTGCATTGTCTGGTCTCTGCATTGTCTGCATTCTCTGCATTGTCTGCTGGATTGATTTCTCATGGTCCCTTACTATTTTTCAGAAATTTTTCTTTTTCTGGTCACTAATTGCAATCTTATCTTCTATATCTGTCCTCACATTGGCTCATTCTGGTGTGTAGAATTTCAATGAGTTTTTAATCTCCTGGACATTTGTTTGTTTGTATTTGTTTCCAATGTTGGGATTCCATCATGTTCCTCATTTCCTCTCAAGATTTATTAATCATGTCTTGCACTATGGGCACAATCTCTGCTGTTATCTGAGAAATTATTTCTGATTTCATTTTTTTCCAGATCCTCTTTTGTTGCCAGTTCAGCAAGTCCAGGTGGTTGAGTATCAGAGTGTTCCATCTTGTTTCCCTTTGGGGTTGCTTTAGGTGATCTGGAATTCTGGTTTTGAGACTTGTTTACATGTCTTCTCATTTTGATGGGGGTGGGGGAGGGTGGGTGGAGGGTGTGTGTGTATGTGTGTGTAGTGCTAGTGCCCATGGTGCTCACCTGCTCTGCGCTGGGACCAGTGCTATGGGCCACCCGGAAGTCTCCTGTGCTTGGAGAGTGGTGCTATGGCAGCCTGGAAGCCTCATCCTCTGCACGGGGAGTGGTGGTGCAGGAGCCCAGAAGCTTCCTCCTCTGGGCCTCGGTGTTTTAATTTTTATTTCTCTAATGGCCAGGGATGTTGAACATTTTTTTCATCTATTTATTGGCCATTTGTTCTTTTTCTTAAAACTGTCTATTCATTTTAATAGCACACTTTTTGATTGAGCCTTTAATTTGGGGAGTCTAATTTTTTTTGAGATCTTTATATATTCTAGATAATAAATAATTAATTCTGTCCAAGAATTAATATATTGCTGGCAAAATACTTTCCCATTCTGTAGGTTGTCTTTTCACTCTGTTGGTTGTTTCCTTTGGTATAGGGAAGGTTTTTACTTGATATAATCTCATTTGTTGATTCTTGATGTTATTTCTTTTACAGCTGGGGTTCTGTTCAGTAAGTCCTTGTCTAAACCTATATCTTCAAGAATTTTATCACCCAGAAAATTGTTTCTGTTTTAATATTTAGATCTTTTCTCTTTTCATTTTAGTACATGGTGAGAAATATGATTCTAACTTCAGTCTTCTGCATGTGGATAGCCAATTTTCCATTTGCTGAAGAAGCTTTCTTTCCTCTCAGATATGTTTTTGACCCCTTTGTCAAAGAACAGATGTATGAATGTACCTGGAATTGTTTTTGTATGCTGTATTCAGCTCCTTTGATCCACATGTATGCTTTTGTACCAGTACTGTGCTGGTTTTTATCACTGTAATTTTGATAAAATAACTTGAAACCTGGGATTGTAATGCTTCCTAGTCTTCTCACCCATGAGTGTGTTTGCTATTCTGGGTCTCTTTAAATTCCGTATGAGTTTTAGGATTGGTTTTTCTAGTTCTGTGAGGAATACTCTTGGTATTTTGATTGGAATTGCAGTAAATCTATATATGAGTTTTGGAAGTATTGTCATTTTGGCAATATTAGTTCTGCCTAGCTAGGAACATGGGTTATCTTTCCATTTTCTGATGTCTTCTTTAATCTCCTTTTTCAGAATACTATTGAGTTTTTTGTTGTTGTTGTTATACTGGTCTTTCATTTCCTTTGTTAGGTTAATTCCTGACTGTTTACTTTTTCTTGAAGCTATTAAGAATTATATTGATTTCCTAATTTGTTTCTCAGTGAGCTTATTATTGGTATACAGGAATACTATTGATTTTCTGTGGTGATTTTGTATCTGGCTACATTGCTGAAATTAGTTAGTAATTCTAGAAATCTTTTGATGGAATTTTTTGGGTCTTCTATGTAAACAGTCAACTCCTCTGCAGATAATGATAACTTGAATTCTTCCTTTCCTATACATATCCTTTTATTCTTTTCTCTTGTTTGACTCCTGGCTAAAGTTTTGAGTACTGTATTGAACAGGACTGGTGCTAGTGGACATTCTTGTCTTGCTTCTAATTTTGGAAGGAAAGCTTTCAGCTTATCCCCATTTGACATATATGAGCAAGAGGTTTATCATATGTGGCTTTTATCATATTGAGATCTTATTTTCTTCAGGGTTTTTTTTTTTGTCATAAATGGATGTTTGACTTTGTCAAAGTCTGTTCTGGGTTTAGATGATTGTATGATTTTTGTTCTTGCTTCTTTTCATGTGATTTACTACCTTTATTGATTTGCATATGTTGAATCATCTTTGAATCCCTGGAATGAAGCCTAGTTGCTCATAATGCATGATCTTCTTGATGTTTGTTGCATTCTGTTTGCCAAAATCTCTTTGAGGAATTTTTTTTTTTTTTTTGTACCAGGGATCGAATTCAGGACCTTGTGCTAGGTGAAGCAGGTGGCAAAACCACTGAGCTAAATCCCAGCCCCACTTTGAGGATTTTTGCATCTGTGTTCATTAAAGAGATTGGCATGCAGTTTACATTTTTCTTTTTTTAAAAATTTTTTTGGAGGGTACCAGGGATCAAACTCAGGACCTTGCATTTGCGAGGCAGGCAATGGCACCACTGAGCTAAATCCCTAGCCCTTCAGTTTTCTTTTTTAATAAAAGGCAAACAATTTACCACTTGAATTTTGAAATATAGAATCAGAGTATTACAATTTGCTTTTTTGGCGGGGCGGGGGAGTCTCCCTTTGTAGTTCAGGCTGGCCCTGAACTCACTGTGTAGCCCAGGCTGGCTTCGAACTTCTGATGATCCTCCTGCCTTAGCCTCCCAAGTGCTGGGACTACAAGCATGCACCACCATGCCCTGCTTACAGTTTGGTATTTTATGTGGATCCTTGTCTTGTTTTGGAGTCAGGATAATGCTAGCTTCCATGAATGACTTGGGAGTACTCCTCTCCTTTCAATTTCATTAAATAGTTTGAGAATCAGCTTCAAACTATCCATATTAGATCTTCCCTGAAGTTCAATGGTGAGTCCATCAGGTCCTCGGCTTTTCTTAGTTGGTAGGTTTTTTATTACTGCTTCAATTTCATTGCTTGTAATTGGATTACTTGGGCTTTTTATATCTTCTTGGTTCAGTAGTTGTCATTCATATATATCCAGAAATCTATCCATTTCTTCTGGATTCTCCAGTTTATTGGAGTACAGGTTTTTGATGTAGTTACTAATAATCTTCTGAATTTCAAGAATCCACTGTGATTTCACATTTTTCATTTCTCATTGCATTAATATGGGTTTTTTATTTTACTTCTTTTTTTGGTAAGACTGGCTAAAATTTTGTCTATTTTGTTTATTTTTTTGAAGTAGAAGTTCTTCAATTCATTGATTCTTTGTATTTTTTGTCTCAATTTTGTTAATCTCTGCTCTAAACTTTATAATATCTTTCCTTGTACTGGCTTTAGATTGGGATTGTTTTTGTTTTTCTAGGACCTTAAGATTGATAATTAGGTTACTTATTTGGGCTTGCTTTGGTTTTTTGATGTGGTTATTCACAGTTGTAAACTTTCCTCTAGGAATGCTTTCACTGTGTCTTTTATGTTCTGGTATGTTGTACTAGCATTATTTGATTCCAGGAACTAATTTCTTCCTTGATTTCTTTTGTGATTGACTAATTGATTATTCAAGAGTGTACTATTGAATTTCTGTGCATTTGCATAATTTCTGTGATTTCTTTTGTCATTGATTTCTAGTTTCATTGTATAATGCTCTGATAATATGCACATGACAATTATTTTGTGTTTACATAAGCATGCTTTATGGGTTGGTATATAGTTGGTTTTTAAAGAATGTTCCATGTGCTGCTGAAAAGAATATATATGCTCTTCTTGGGTAGAGAGTTCATTTGTTCCAAGGTGTTGTTCACTCTGATTTTTTTTTTTTTCTGTTTTGTTTTGTATGGTCTAATCTATTTGTGATAGTGGAATGTTGAGGACCCACTATAATTGTGTTGATCTTTATCTGATCTTTTATGTCCACTAGTGTTTGTTTTATGAACTTGAGTACATCAGTGTTTGGCACATATGTATTCATAGTTGTTATCTCTTTGTGTTAAATTTTTCCCTTAGTGCATATCTAATGGCCTTCTTTGCCTTTTTTGATCAGTTTTGCTTGAAGTCCACTTTGTCTGAAAATAGGATGGCTACTCCTGCTTGTTTTTAGGCTCTTGTTGCATGGAATATTGTTTTCTGTCCTTTCATTTTTAGTCTATGAATTTCTTTTTAGATTACATGTGTTTCTTATGTACACCATACCACTAGGTTTTGTTTTTTCATCCAATTTGCCAATATATATCTTTTAGTTGGGGAGTTGAAATCATTCACTTTGAGAGTTATTACTGAAAGTTACTGACTTCTTATTGTATTATTTTTTTGTTGCTGCTTCCTATTTTTTTTCCATCTGCTTAACTATTCACCCTGCCTGATATGTTCATTGTGTTAGATTGTTTGGCATTGTTGCCTACATTATACCTTTCTAGGATATCCTTGAAAATTTTTTGGAGCACTGGTTTGGTAGTTTCTTAAGGGGCTCATTTACATGGATAGTCTTTATTTCTTCACCAGTTTTGAAAGACAGTTTTGCGGGATATATCAGTCTGGGTTGGAAGCTGTTTTATTCTTGGGCCTGAAACACTTCATGATGTCCTGGCCTTTAAGGCTTGTATTGAGATATCTGCTGTAATTCTAATGGGTTTATCTTGATAAGTGATTTCTTGCTTTTCTCTAACAGCTTTTAAGTTTCTGTCCTTGTGTTGCACTTCTTTTATTTTGATTATTAAACATCATGGAGAAGTTATTTTCTGGTCATGGCCATTTGGGCTCTGTATCCCTTGTTTTCCTGAATGTTAAATTTTATTCTCATACATGGGAAGTTTTCTCCTATTACTTCTTTCTTTTTTTTTCTGCTATTATTTCTGTGAATAAGTTTGTCATGCCATTCTGCTGTCATTTGATTTTTCACTAATTCTAATTAATCTTCAGTTAGTCTTCTTTGTATCATCTAGCAGCTATTTAATCTATTTTTCTTGTTTTTAAAGTATCTCTGAGTATGTGGTCACCTCCATCAGCCCTATCTTCTAGTTTTGACACTTTGTTTTTACATTGGTCACTTCTGTCCATGCTTTCAATAGGATTTTGTTTTTTTAATCTCCTCTATTTTTTTTTTTTTTTTGGTACTGGGGATCCAACTTGGTCCTTGCATTTGTGCAGCAGGCAGCAAAACCACTGAGCTAAATCCCTGGCCCTATCTCCTCTGTTTTTATTTGGTACTTTTCATTGACTTTAGGTCTTTGTTAAACTGGTCCTTTATGTTTTGTACCATTTTGTTTAGCTCAGCTAGCTTTTTATTAGTGTCTTCTGTAAGCTCACTGATTGTTTTGTAGTTATATCATCTTGGAGCATGCAGAGCACCTTACTGATATGTTTTTGGGGGGGGGTTGTTTTCTTTTTTGTCTCTTCTTTTACCGTTTTTTGTAATTCAACTGTTTGATTTTTAATTTTCTCCCTATGTATGGCCTATGGATTAGCTTTGGGAGAGTTCGGAGTTTCTAGAGGCATTGTTTTTCTTGTCTTCTCATGTTGGCTTTCTTTGTGTGTCTTGGCCTTGAAGGTCAATTATTGTGCAAAAACTCTGTTGCTAATATGGAGATCTCTTTAGTTAGTATCTGCTTTCCAGTGATGCACTTTAGGCATAGATACCTATAGGCCTTTGCCTTGGTCCCAGGATCCAGTCATCTCCATTAATTTCATAGGGTAGGGTATAGTATAACTGACCAAGCACCCAGTTCTCAGCAAATGAACTACAGTGTTATCAATGACATAAAGACAAACCAGATAATGGTGCACAGTAAAAATAAATTAATAGCAACATCTCTGCCACCTTGGCAATAACAACAAAATCATCAACAATAAGAGTCAAAGACAAACTGGATATTGACACATGATAACCAATAAAAGCTACCACTATACCACCCTAAAGGAGATCTATAATTAAAATATAGATAAAAAAACATAGCAGATTTTGACACACAGTACATACCTACTAAATGGAATCACTATACCACCATTAACAATAGAAAAGAAGCCAGGCATGGTGGTGCACACCTGTAATCCCAGCGCTTGGGATGCTAAAGCAGGAGGATTGCCATGAGTTCCAGGCCAGCCTGGGCTACATAGTGAGTTCAAGGCCAGCCTGAGCTAATAGGAAGACCCTGTCTCAAAGAAACAAAACAAAACAAAAAAACAACATAGAAGAATTCAATAGTAATAGCATAGTTAACTTAATATCTAAAATTAAGAAAGCCTAGTATTAATACTAGTAGCAATGAAGTAGGTGGGAATGGGACAATGAAAGTTGTAAAATTTGAAAAATTAAAAAGTAAGATGAAAAGAACCAGAAAAGGTGAGAAAAGATGCTATTATGGGCCAGGAATTTGACTCAGTGGCACCACCCATGCCTGACAAGTTCAAGATCCTAAGTTCAAGTCCCAGTACCAAAAAAAAAAATCCTACTAAGGCATAAAGAAATTAATAGCATTATATAAAAAGTAACAGGAAAAAAAACAAAAAGAAAAATCAGAGTGCCAAATAACAGAGAAACCAGAACCCCCTACAAAAAATGAATGGAAAACAAAAGAAATAAATGACTCCAAAATAAAGTTCCTCTGTTTTTCAATGGGTGTTTCTTTTTCAAGGTCTGCAGTATTGCAATCCACCAAATAGAGGGATTCTTAGCTAAGACTTATTTTTTTCCCACACTCACATGTGTCGTGTAAGAATGCCAAATCCTGCCGCACCTTTCCTGCTGGGGATGATTGGTCAGTAGTGTCCACCCTAGTGCTACGCTCAGTCCGGTCACTCCCACTTTCCAGGTCCCTCTGTGTGACCCAACTCACAGCTCTGTCCACTTAGCCTTAGACCCCGTGGGTTTGTGAGGCACAATCACGGCTCCAGAGGCCCCTCTGTTCGTACATCCTGGTTTGTGGCAACCATCCAAACCAAGGCATATCCCTGATCATTGTGCCAGATAGGGAAAGCAAGCAGACCACTGAATTTGATGCCAGCACTTTCTGACACAGCCCTCCATCCCCAGAAGCAGCACCCAGCCGGTCTAGTTTCTCACCTTAGAAGGTGAGACCACCGTCATGACCTTCCTAGACTGAGCTTAAACTTCTCATGGGGGTCTGTATCTCACCCACACCCTCTCCTCAACTGTCCCTTGTGCCCATCTCCCACTCAGTCATTCTGGTAGGCTGGCACCTGAAATCCTGAGGTAGAGTTGTTCTGTGGTTGCTCAATCTTTAATAATTAATCCCTTCCCAAAATGGCTCCTGATTAAACACTGCCCTGGATTTCTTCTCCACCTCTGACTTGCCATTCAGATGTAGTCACTTTCAGAGTAAAACCCCATGCTGTTTTTGCATTTTACAATATCTGTGGGCTTTTCTTGGGGCTAGTGGGCCAGCCTGTTCTGTTGTTTCTCCCTAGGGTTTCTGGCTTTCTCTGAACTTACCTTGTGTCAGCAGAGATAGAGCCCCCTCCCAGGGGAGGGGGAGGGGGTGCTTCATTCTTTTTTTGCATTGTGTTCTGTTTCTCCAGCTTTGCTGGTTTCTTGTTTTTCTGTCCACTTCTGTCCAGTTCCCAGAGATCTACTTTTGTCTCCATCAAGTTGTTTTCCAGGTGTCTCAATTCCAGGTCAAAGGGAAGCTGTATATGTCGACAGATTTCTATTCTGCCATTTTTAATCCCTGCATTGACCCATTTAGAAAGTAACAAAACTTTTGTGGCTTGAACCTTCCTGTTTATAATATTGGTGCAATTTAAACATGTACATGTTATTAGCACCAAATGAGAGGAATTTGGAGAGATTGAGTTATCATATGAAGATGTACTATTACACAACAACCAAATCCTGCATAAAAGCTAATGTATCATTTCAGTGCTATGTACGTTCTTTAGATAGAAGTAAAATTTCAGAAGGAAGGGGGAAAAAAGACTTGGAGTGAAAATAAAGCACAAGTAGTAAACATGTAACAAGTGGGGTTGTCTTAATGACAAATGAAAATAATTCAGAAATAAATAAATAAATGTGGGCTAATATCAAGGTAGAACAGCTATCAGCATATACTCACTTTTGTTTTCTTTCTTTCTCATTTTGTTTAGAGTATGTCAATAAACACATACAGAAATAAACTATATATGAGTGATAGTACAAATGACAAATTAAAGATTTATACCCCCCCCAAAGATTACAGATATTGAACTTGGCTCATGTGAAGTATATAAGAGCAAATAGGAAATGTTTAATGAAATAACTAAGCATATTTGAATTTACAGAAGTAGAAAATATTATTGTTGAAATGAAAAAGAAATCCTTGATGAATATATTATGTAGTCAGGAGCACAGAAATTATTCTGGTTGTTTTAATCAAAAATTTTAATACAAGGAATTGATTACAAGGGTTACTAAAGAAGCAGAAATTTTAAAATACTGAAGAACTCTCAAAACAAATAAAAAAGGAAAAAGATGATATCCAGATCTGAAAAGCCAGTAACATTCCTTAATTGGAGCCCACAAACCCATATCCTGAGATGCCATTTCTGTCAGTTTTAGATCAACCAGAACTAGAATTACAGAAAAGTTACTACCTCTTCAAAAGCTGATGGAGTCCAGAATCACCTTATCCCTTCTGTCAAACAGCAACACTTTATTTGTGGTCCTTTACCACTTCCTCTTCTTGGCAAAATTGATCAGGAAACTTGTCCGGAGAGCCAGGCATTTGCAGCTCCCCAGCTCCCTACAATATATAATAGAGAATGGAAAAGTAAAAATGGGTCTTTAAACTTAAACAGACAAATGTTTGGCAGAATGGGTTAAAAGGCAGTTAATACACAGGTGAAGACATAATCAATGGATCAAGAGATGTTTTAAAATAAAACAATACACCATGGAAAAATAAATGCGTGAATGAAAAGTAATTTTAAACTAAATGTGAAATTCTGAAACTAAACCAATACTTCCAAAGACAAAATAGAGAAAATGGTGGACAGGCACTCTTTAAAGAGCTAATGGCTGATAATTTTCCAGAAGTGGTAAACGGGTGTAGTATAGTGGAAGCAAAGTATATAAAAAAGAAAAACAAAAGAAATCTATACATTAAAGTGGTGGAGCTAAACTGCAGGCCGTCAGAGGCAAGGAAAGGTACTAAAAATCAACTTGAGGAGAAAAAACACCGATCTCCTGAAAAGAAACTGTGAGGTGGACAGCCAACTTCTCAACAGCCACAACAGAAGCTAGAAAAATAATCAAACATTTTCTTGTTTGAAATGTTTTTCTTTGTAATTAACATATGATTGTGCATATTTATGAACCACAGTGTAATATTTCAATACATGTATGCAATATGTACTTAAATCAGGATAATTAATATTTCCATGTCCTTACATTTCTTTATGTTTAGTGCCTTCAAGCTCTACTTTTCTAGTTTGTCATAAAATGTATAATAGGTTATTATAAACTACAGTCACCTCACTGTGCTGTACAGTGCTAGAAATTTTTCCTACGCCTAAATGTGTTTTGGGATCCATTATCTGAACTCTCTTTCCCTCTAACCAGGATCCTGCCCTTCCTAGCCACTAGTAATTACTAATCTACTGTTCTCTTTTGAAAAGAACTTCCACGTGTAAGACAGAATATATGGTTTTTGTTTTTCTGTGTTTGGCTTATTTCACATAATAAAACATCTTCCAATTCAATCTCTTTTGCCACAAATGACAGAATTCTATTCTTTTGTGTATACACACTGTATTTTCTTCATACATCACTGAACATCTGGGTTGATTCCATATCCTGGCTTTTGTGAATAGTGCTGGAATAAACGTAGGAGTACAGATATATTTTTGACATGCTTTTTTGATTTCCTTCTGATGTATGCCAGAAATAGGATAAGTAGATAATGTATTTCCATATTGATTTCCATAATGGCTGTACTAATTTACAATCCCACCAACACTATATGAGAATTCCGTTTTTGGTACATTCTTTCAGCATTTGTCATTTTTATTTTTTGTTTTGTTTTGGGTTTTTTGTGTGGTTTTTTTGGTACTGGGGATTGAACTCAGGTCCTTACGCTTGTGAGGCAGACAATGGAACCACTGAGCTAAATCCCCAGCCCTGTTATTTTTATTTCTTGATGATAGCCATCTTGACTGAGGTAAAATCATCTCATTGTGGTTTTGATTTGCATTTCTAGTAATGCTGAAGCATTATTTTTTATATACTTATTGGCCATTTATATTTTTTGTGAAATGTCTAGTAGGATCATCTGCCCATTTTTAATTGCATTATTTGAGATTTTTGTCCTTTTGTTATTTAGTTCCTTATATTATCTGGATATTAATCCTTCATCACCTGAATAGTTTGCAGATATTTTCCCCCATTCCATAGCTATCTCTTCACTGTTGATCATTTCTTTTGCTGTATAGAAACATTTTGAGTTTCAAGTAAACTCATCTGTCTATTTTTGCTGTTGTTGCCATGCTTTTTAGGTCTTATCCAAAAAAAATCACAGTATGTACCAGTGTCTTGAAGTACAGATATTCCTTGTCTAACAACCTACAGTACCTGTTTAACAACTGTTTAGACTTAGGACTGAAGTGTGCTGTTCAGGCTTAAACCCACTATTTATTTAGATTTATGACCCGCTGCTCAGACTTAACGACCTGTCCCCTTTTTTGTACAGTTCTGTACATCTTGTTTACTGAGCCTCAATGTCTTTTTTTGTACAATACACCTTGTTTATGCATTACTATAATTTTTGCTGACTGTACAGTATAGTACTATAGTTTTATGTTCTCTTATACTTAGAATGTAGGAGTTATGCAAATAAAAGCAAAGTCATCAAGTTGGAGTTTCCTTTGACTGTTTCTTTGTTCTGAATATTGTAATGTATGTACTCTATACAATTCCTCATTTAGTAACCAATTCAATGAACACAGGACCATAGTCAATCATTAAATGAGGGATGTCTATATGTCCTGTTTTCTTCTAGTGGTTTCATAGTTTAGGGCCTTACATTTAGATTTGATCCATTTTGAGTTTATCGTTTATATAGTAAATGATAAGACTCACATTTCATTTTTCTCCATATAGATAACCAGTTTTCTAGCACCACTTACTGAAGCTATCCTTTCTCTGTTATGTATTGTTAATACCTTTGGTCAGTTTGCTGTACATTTGTGGACATATTTCTGGGTTTTATATTTTGTTCCGTTGGTCTGAGTGTTGATTTTGATGCCAGTATCACGCTTTCTTAGCTACTGAAGCCCTGCAGTATATCTCTTTTTTTTTGCATTGTGCATCTTTATTTCAGTTAAGAAAATCATCATTCCAGATAAAAATAATTCTCTCCTTACAACATCTGCACACATTTCTAACACTCACTCAGTAAATTATCATTGCAGTTCTTCCCCCCCCCATTAAGTTTATTGGTACATTTTAGGTATAAAATACAGTTACATTCATCATTGGGATCTTGTACCATTACATGAGTATCT
>NW_004624866.1:1059155-1097343 GCF_000247695.1 Heterocephalus glaber
TCTGTTTTTGAGGCTTGTTTACATGTCTTCTCATTTCCATGGTGGGGGGAGGGGGGGTGCTTCTGGTGCCCACGTGGCTCACCTTCCCTGTCCTAGGAGCTTGGGATGGCAGCGAGGGAGCTTCTTTCCGGGCGCTTTGACCGGCTCAGCTTCTCTGCCCTAGGAGCTTGGGATGGCGGTGGGGGAGCTTCCTTCCGGGTGCTGGACCACCTCAGCTTCTCTGCCCTAGGAGCTTGGGATGGTGGCGGGGGAGCTTCCTTCCAGTTGCTGGACTGGCTCAGCTTCTCTGCTCCCCTGCAGTGTATCTTAATGATCAGATGTTATTATGCCTTTAGGTATATTCTTTTTGTTCAAGATTGCTTTGGCTATTGAGAGTCTTTTCTGCTTCCATGTAAATTGTAGTGTTCTTTAAAATTTTTGTGAACAATATAATTGGTATTTTGATAGGGATCTGTAAATCAATGTAAGTAATATAGACATTTTAATAATACTCATTCTTCAATTCATATACATGGGAGGTCTTTCATTTTATGTGTTTCATCCATTTCTTTTATCAGTGTTTTCTAATTTCATCATAGAGGTCTTCCACTTCCTTTGTTAAATTTATTTCTTAGATTGTTTTTTTTTGTCAGCTACTGTGAATGCATTACTTTAATGATTTCTTTCTCAGTGTTTGTTATTGATATATAACAATGCTACCTATATTTAAATGTACATTTTTGTACCCTGAAACTTTATTGAGTTTATCAGTTCTAATGGTCTTTTGCTAGTTTTAAGGTTTTTTTCTATGTGTAGAGTCATATTTTCTGCAAACAGGAATAATTTGATTTTCTCCCTTCCCATTCTATGCATCTTATTTTTTTGTCTTTCCTAATTTTTCTGGCTAGGACTTCTAGTACTATGTTGAATAAGAGTAATGAAAGACTTATTCCATATCTTAGAGGAAATGATTTCACCTTTTCACTGTTCAGTATGATGTTCAGTATGGGTTGCCATAGGCAAGCTTTATTATATTAAGGTGTGTTCCTTCTGTTCTGGATTTGTTCAGAGTTGTTTGTCATCATGAATTGATGTTGAATTTTATTAATTTTTTCTACATCTATTTAGTCCTTCATTCTGCTAATATAATGTATTATGTTCAATGATTTGTATATGTTATACCATCCTTGCACCCTTGAGATAATTCCACTTGTTTGTGGTGAACAGTCCTTTTGATATGGTATTGGGTGCAGTTTGCTAGTATCTTATTGAGAATGTTTGCATATATGTTCATCAGGGATATTAGTATATAGTTTTCTTTTTTGTTGTGTCTTCCTCTGGTTTTGTTATGAGGGTGTTGCTGGCTTCATAAAATGAGTTTGCAAGAGTTCCCTGCTTTTCAATTTCTAGAATACTTTTAAGAATTGGTGGTAGTTCTACTTTGAAAATTTGGTAGAATCCAACAGAGAAGTCATCCAGTTTTGGGCTCTTGTTTTTTGGAAGATTTTTTATTATTGAATCAATCTCATTATTCATTATTGGCCTGGTCAGGTTTTCTATATCTTCATGGTTCAGTTTCAAGAGGTGATACGTGTCCCAAAAGTTATCCATTTCTTCTGGGTTTTACAACTTGTTGGTATATTGTTGTTTATACTAGTTCCTAATGATTCTTTGTGTTTCTTTGGCATCCATTTTAATGTTTCCTG
The DNA here is from genome assembly GCF_000247695.1 of Heterocephalus glaber. The sequence continues at coordinate 1,060,841 of NW_004624866.1, forward strand.
TATCATTTGTGGTTTTTTGTTTACTTGAGTATTCTTTCTTCTCTTATTTGTTCTTGGTTAGTCTAGCTAAAGGTTTGTCACTTTTCTTTATCTTACAAAAAACCCTCTTCATTTCATTGATCATTTTTTTGGTCTCTATTTCTGTTATGATCTTTATTATTTTTTTTCCTTCTGAAAAATTCATTTTTGATTTTCCTTTTCTAGTTCCTTGAAATCCATTGTCAATTTCTTTATTTAAAATCTAATTTTTAAGTAGTTTCTTATCATATAAACTTCACTCTTTGTGCACCTTTTGCTGTATCCCATAAGTTTTGTTATGTTGTTTTTTCATTTTAATTTGTTCTCAAGAAATTTTTAAATTTCTCATTTGATTTCTTTGATGACCAGTAGCATGTTATTTGGTTTCTAGGTATTTGCACAAGTTTCAAAGTTTCTTTTGTTTTTTACTTCTAGTTTTGTTCCATTTGGTCAGAGAAGGTGCATGCTATGATTTTGATTTTTTGAATTGAGGTTTCTTTTAGCCTATCTTATGCTCCATCCTGGGGGCTTTTCCATCTACTAATTAGAAGAATGTATATACTCCTCCAACTGATAGATGAAATGTCCTATAAATGTCTATTAGGTCCATTTGGTCTACTGTATAGTTTAGCTCCATTATTTCTATGTGGGTTTGTTTGTTTGCTTGTTTGTAGAGTGTGTGGTCTAGATGATCTGTCCATTGATGAAAATCAGATGTTGAGTCCTCAAATCTTATTTTGTTGATGCCTCTTTCTTTAGATCTAATGTTTGCTTTATAAAGTTCAGTGCTCTGGCATTAGGTGCATATACATTTACAATTGTTACATCTTGTTGATTTGATCCTTTGGTTTATAACAAAGACTATTACATTTAATATAAGTATAGCTACTCCTGTCTATTTTTTGTAAGAACATCTTTTTCCCTGCTTTAACTTCTTTTCCTGTATGCCTTTACTAGTGAAATGCATTTCCTGAAGGCAACATACCCCATGCATCTTTGTTTTTTAACCTTCTTAGCAAATATATATGTGTGTGTGTGTGTGTGTGTGTGTGTGTGTATTTTTTTTTTTTTTGAGACAGGGTCTCAATATGTATCTCAGACTGGCCTTGAACTCACAGATCCCCCTGCCTCAGCCTCTGGAGTGCTAGGATTACAGGTGTGCTCCACCACGCCTGGCCACAAGTCTATATCTTTTGATTGGGGAATTTAATTTAGTTATATTAAAGGTTATTATTGATTTGTAAGGACATATTCCTGTCATTTTATTTCCTTTCTTCTATTTTTTTAATATCCTTTGTTCTTTTCTTTGTTGTTCATCTTTATTTTTTGGTTGTTGTCTGTATTGGTGAGTTTTAATGCTTTTCAATTTCTCTCCTGTATATCTGCCCTTCTAGTGGGTTTTATATTTTTGTATGTCTTCATGATGGTATTTACCTTTTATTCCTAGATATATGATTCCCTTAAGTATTTTTTGCAAGGCCAATATGGTGGTGATGAATTCTTCAGTTTTTACTTGTCTTAGAAAGTCTTCATTTCTCCTTCATTTCTGAAGGATAACTTTTCTGGGTATAATGCTCTTCAATGGATTTTTTTCCTTTTAGAACTTTGAATATGGCATCCCTTCCAGTGTGTAATATTTCTACTGAGAAATCTGTTATTAATCTAATGGGGTTATTCTTAAATTCTAATACTTTCCCTTTTTTTCTGTTTTTGGAATTCTCTTTTTATTCCAGACTTTTGACGGTTTGGCTATGATATGCTGCAGCTAGGACTTTTTTGGTCAAATCTATGTGGGTTCCTTTAGACCTCTAGGACTTAGATGTTCATATCTTTCCTAAGATTGGGGAATTTTTCAGCTATTGTTTCATCAAATAGGACTTCTATGTCTTTTCCCTTTTGTCTCCTGGAACCATCACAGTTCAAAAATTTATTCATTTTATTCATTTAACGGTGTCTCCAAAGTATCAGAGACTTTATTCACTTTCTTTTCTTTTTTTTTTTTTTTGCTTTCTTATTTTTTGTTCTAACTGGGTTATTTCAAAGATTTGTCTTCAAGTTTAGAAATTGTTCTGTTTGACCTAGTTTTAAACTAGTTTGTTGTTAAGACTCTCAACTGTGTGCTTTAGTTGAGTTATTCAGTTACAAGATTTGTTTGGCTTTTTTTCTTTTTCTTTTCTTTTTTCATAAATTTTATTTTATCCCATTCCCCCCCTTCAAGGCCCCCCCATGTACAAAAGCTTTGTTTCCATTTTTTCCTTCTATTTTCACTTTGGCATTTTTTCATGATCTCTATCTTTACCAAATTTCTCACTCATATCATGAATTGTTTCCCTAATTTCATTGAATTGTCTGTATAGTCTCATATCTTATTGAGTTTCTTTTAAAATCATTCTTTTGAGTTCTTTTTCAGGCATTTCACCAATATCCATTTATTTCAGGTATGTTACTAAAGCATTATAATGTTCCTTTGGAGGTATCACTTTAGCTTGCTGGTTCTGATTTTCTGTGTCCCTCTGTTGATATATGCCAGTGGTGGTGAACCTATGGCACCTATCCCACAGCAGGCTGTTCATATCATTGAAAGCTGTAAAAGGTTCACCATCACTGATATATGCCCATAGCAGATCACTTGTCTCTACCAGTTTCATATGGAATGAAAGGGGGATCATCATAAAAGAATATCTTCCTGAAGATATGTTGCACAGTGTCAGTTTGGTAGGCCATGTTGGCTTGTTTCCAGTTGGGTACCCTAGTGCAGTCTTCAGATCATTTCTTCATTTGAAATTGATGGCTGTGAGTGCGGTGCTTGTCAGCATGCACTTGGAAAGTCCATCTAGCTCCACAGGCCATGGGACTATGCAGACATTCCACCAGCCCAGGCAGGCAGTTGTATACACAGCAGGTAGGGGTAGGATGCTCAGTATATGATCAGTTCAGTAGGTTCAGCCAGGTAGGGTGCAGTGTGCATACATGGCAGCAGGGGTGCACTTTTCAGTCTCTATGGACTGCACAGTGATGGGGTCACTTCAGCATTCCTGGGTAGGTATAGGATGGTGCATTTTTTAGCAGTAACAGGGTATTAGTCAGTCTCTAGGGGCCACATAATAGCAAGGCTACTCCAGTGCTCCTTAAGCAGGTGAGGTACAGCCTGCATGGTAGCAGACGAAGGACATCTGTGCAGTATAGAGCACACCTGTCAGATCACAGGTAAGATCATTCTAGCATACTTGAGCATAATATAGCACAGCTCTGTCATCTATGTCTGCCAACCGCAGGCTTTGTAGAGATGAAGCTGCTTCAGTGTGCCAGGAATGTGAGTCTCACAGGGCATTCAGTGTAAGGCATAGTTGGGTTTGATCTCAAAATAGAGCCCTGCAGTAGTATCTGGGTTGAGAGAGGATACTATGTGAACTGTGCCTGCTCAAGGGGAAGTACAGTGGTGCACCCTACCCAAATGGGCTTGAGAGCTTCAAGAGCTGCTGAATTCAGCAGTGCCCAGGGTACCAGTGTGAGCTGTTAGGGGTCTCCCCTTCACCTGTTTTCATTTTGTGAGAGGACCTTCTTGGATTCAAACTGATCTGAGCAGGGGTAGTCAATGCAGCCATTTTATTCCTATCTTTAACAAATTGTGTGGTGTGTGGATCTTCCAGAATTTCTCCATTGTTTCTACACTGTATCCCAGGGTTCTTTCCTGAATATTATTATAACAGAATAGCAGCTGTTTGTTTTTCAGGTTTTTGTTATTGTATTGGGAGGGGATATGTGTGGTATTGGGGATTAAACCCAGTATCTTTGCACTAAGCTACCTGAACCCTATCCCTAATCCTAACCCTAATCCCCAGCACATTTTTTACTTTTTATTATGAGACAGGGTCTTAGTAAGTCACTGAGTTGCCCAGAGTGGGCTTATATTTGTGATCCTGCTGTCCGAGATTACAGGCATATGTCACCAGACCTGGCTTGTTTTTCATTTTTGATCTGTCTTTGTGGGAGAGAGAAGCACATTTGGTGCCTCTACTCAGCAGTCTTTCCAGAAGCCTCTCTCCTTCATCTTCCAGAACAGTATTTTCAAGTGCTGAGAGGAAATAGTTGTCAACATGAAACTAGCCACCTAGTAAGACTTTCTTTCACGACAAGGTCGGGGGGCGGGGCGGGGGGGAAGCAAACCAAAATCAGAGTTTGCCACTGACAAACAGAAATTAATGGAACTTCTAAAAGGAAACAATTGTGAAAAAATTAAGTAAAATGACAGAAAAAGGGAAACAATGTCAAAAGCAAAGTCTGAGATACTAGAAGGAATGATGAGTGAAAAAATTGCAAATGTGGCTGGGCATGGCAGTGCATGCCTGTAATCCCAGTACTTAGGGAGGCTAAGGCAGAAAGGTTGCAAATTCAATGAGACCGTATCTTAAAAAAAAAAAAAAAAAGCAAAGCTCAGTGGTAGAACACCCATGAGTTCAGTTGCCCAGTATTACAGTCAATCAATCAATCAATTGACAAATATGAGTAAATTCTATAAAGCCTGTATAAAATTCTATTACTATTGCCACTAATAGGTATTATTATATGTATTTTCAAAGGTTTACAAAAAAGGACAAAATAAAATATTACTGTATGAAAAGCATGGTATTGTTAAAGGATTATCAATACACATAGTAAAATTGCCAGTTTAACCCACTAAAAGATTACAGAAAGAATGTATGGTACCCAAACCAATTTAGGGAGAAAATGGGGTAAGTTTTAAACAAATAAAAACTATACCTGTCAATTTTAAGACAATAAAGAAGGGTTTTTCTTTTGTTTTGTGTTGTGGTGTAATGTTTATGATGCTGGGGATTGAACCCAGGGCCTGGAGATGCTAGGAAAGTATTTTACCACTGAGCTACACCCCTAGCCTGGGAGTGTTTTTAAGAGTGGAAATGAGATAAGTAAGAAGCAAAAGGTAAACTATTTGAAACAAGTCCAAATACATTAGTAGGTACAATCAGTAACACTTCGAAAACATGAAAAAGTTAAAAATAAAAAGTAAAAAGTTATGCCAGCCAAAGACCAATCAAACAAAACTTGGGCCATCAGTGTTATTGTGACAAGCATGATTAGAATAGGGAAGTCATTGGGTCATAATGAAAAGTTCAATTTACCAGGAAGATACGATTGAGCCTCAAACCCTTCCAATAGTCTCAAAATATATAAAATTAAAGAAATCAACAAATTTGGTATCATAATAAAATTTAATATACATTTGTCTATGCAGAACCTAGCAATGACTATGCATTCTCAAGTGATTAACCGTTTAGAAAAATTGGGCCCATCTTACACAAAGTTTCAGTAAATTTCAAAGAACTATTGTCATGTAGACCATATTCTCTGACAAATAAATAAAAATCAATAACAAAAAGATAATTTTTTTTCTAGGAGAGAAACCAGACTATTCAAATTCTTCTCTTTTTTTTTACTGATTTATTTATTTTCCTTTTTTTAATCATACATGCACATAACATACTTTGAGCCTTTTCACTTCCCCTCCCATCACAGCCCTCACCCTTCCCTTTCACATTTCAGAGAGAATTTAATATGTATGTTTTCCTCATATCCATCCCCCTGTTTTAAAAAAGGTTGTACATGTGAGGAAAAAATTAAAAGACATTTGAATAACTCATGAACCGGAAAAGAAGTATTTCTAGCTTTACAAAACTAAACATAAGAAATTTCTCAGATATGTAGTTCATACTAGAAAAGGAAAGAGGGTGAAAAATTAAAGACTTAGGCTTTCGATTTAATATTAGAAAATGAATAACGGCTCTAATTTTGAAAAAGAAAGAAATAATAAAGACAGAAATTAATGAAGTGAAAGCATACATTCAGTAGATGGGATGGTCAATAAGACTGGAAATTGGCTGATTGAAAGACCTGTAAAATAGAGAAACCTCTGGAAGTTAAAGAGAAAAGAGCAGAAGTAAGTAATATTATGTGTTTATAACAAGAGGAGGGAGAGGCTGGGTGTGGAGTTCGGGGGTAGAATGCTTGGTCAGAGTGTGTGAGGCACTGAGTTCCATCACCAGCACCACAAAAGAAAGGAGTAAGGGTGACGTGTGCTTATGGACAAGTAGAGATTTTAAAAATATAAAGATACTATAAACAATTTTATACTAGTGAATTATAAAACCTTAGATGAAAGGTGCCAACTTGTAAGAATTACACCCTACGAGTAGTGACTCAAGGAAATACAGAAAGGTAAAATAATCCTGTAACCATTAAGGAATCAAATATTTAGTTAAAATCTTTCCATTAAAAAAACAAACACAAAAACTATGCCCATATGGTTATAACTGACCTCTCACCTTTCAAGAAAGGTTATTTCAAACTTACACATTCTTCTAGTGAACAGAGAAGTGAGTAATGTCAAACTGAGTAATGTATTTCTATATCATACCCTTAATATCTGAACCAAAACAGCAAGAGAAAATAAAAGTACAATTCAACCTCATGACATTAATACAAAATCCTAAACAAAACATTAGGAAACTGAATGCAAAATGTATTTTCAGGAAAAAAGATAATACATCAGAACTAACGAGGGCATGCAAAGAATGCAAGTATGATTTACTGAAGAAATTGTGTTATTTGATATCTTAACAGTGTAAAGGAGGGGTAAAAAAGTTATCTCAACAAGGCCTTTAAAAATTCAGTTGATTCATTCATGGGAAGAAAAAAAAGAAATATCTTTGTAAAATTTGAATAGATGGGAAGTTCTTACTTTGATACGAGTGTCAATTAAGACTGCACCAAATATCCTTATTCCTAATAAAGTACTAGAATATTTTCTTTAGAACTAGAATATTTTCTTTAGAACTGAAACAATACAATTTACCATTTTCATGGTGATTACAATCCCCACACATGAACAAGAGGAAAACATACAAGGCTTTAACACTGGAAAGGAAGGAATAAAGCTGTCTTCATTTGTGTATGACATGATTATTAACACAGAAAACTCAAAATAATTTATGGGCAAATTATTAGAAATAATAGGAAAAAATTAGCAAGGTGATTTACTATAAAACCAATATAGGGCCAGGGATTTAGCTCAGTGGGACTGCGCCTGCCTCACAAGCTTAAGGTTGTGAGTTCAATCCCCAAAGATTCTATTTGCTGGAGCAACAAAGATTCGGAATACATAGATATAAAAATTACAGAAATGTGCCGTGTAAAATACCTATGAACTCTATTTAGGAACATTCGAATTTAAATGGAGATTGCACTGATGTATTAGATTTTATATAGTCAGTATTGTCAACATGTCAGTTTTTCCCCAAACTCATTCAGCAAACTCATTCAGCAAAAATTCCTAACAGAATTTTTGAGAAAACTGCCTTGACTCCAAACTTTATATGGAAAAGTGAGAGCCTAGAATAGCTAAGAGACTCCTGAAGGAGAATTAGGTGGGTATATTTACTACTAGATAACAAGTTTTGCTATAAGACAAGTATTGGCAGTGTGTTATTGGCAGAATAGGCAACTTGACCAAAGGAATAAAATATATTGTTTTAAGATATTTAAATATGTAATAATAAGACCTTTCTTCCTACAGCAAAGAAATAGAGAACTTAAAATTTAGATCTTCTGCAAAAGGGAAGGCAATCAAGATGGAGGGAAGGGAGAAGTATGGGAAGAGAAGAGGGTGAAAAAGGAATTAAGATGAGTTATGTACATGTACCAGCTCCCCACAAAGAATGTAATCATTATGTACTGCAAACATGTACTAATAGAAAAATAAAAATTGAAAAAAATTTAGGATAATGACCAGGCGTGGTGGTGCATTCCTGGGAAGTTGAGGCAGGAGGATTGCAAATGAAAGCCTACCGAGGCAACTTAGCAACTTAGAGAAAACCTGTCTCAAAATTTAAAAATTACCAGAAAAGAAGGATGGGGGAACCTGAGGATGTAGCTTACTGCAAAGGCTCTGAGTTCAATCCCAGCAATGAAAAAGTAAATTAGGATAATGATTCCCACTGGTAGGGATTTTAAACTTATGCTTCATAATTCATATGTCTGTTATATGCATACTGTGCATAATATAATTGTACAGTTAGTCTTCTGCATGTACAGGTTTGCACCTATGATTCAACCAACCATAGATCAAAAATAAAATATGTATCTGGATTTAATGTGAACAGACTTTTTTGTCATTATTCCCCCCGCAGTCTAGCATAGCAATTATTTATATAGCACTACACTGTATTCGATGGTATTATAAGTCATCTGGAGATAATTTAAAGTATACAGGAAGATGTGAAGAGGTTTCATGCAAATACTGCACAATCTTGCATAAGAGACTTTCCTCAAGTCTGGAGATTTGGTATCTACCAGAGCTTCATTCTCCCACAGATATCAAGGGATGACTGTATTAGTTTTCTAGAGCTTTCATATCAAATTACCACAGACCAGGTAGTTTAAACAAGAAATATTTATGTTCTCACAATTCTGGAGGAAGGAAGTCCAAGATCACGGTGCTGGAAGGTTTGATTGTCCTCCTTTCTTCTTGGCTTTCACATGGCCTTTTGCCTGTGTGTGCCGATGTTGTCACTTCTCATTCATGTAAGGACCCCAGTGTTATTGGACTCAATCCCCTCTCACCCCTCCTTTCACCTTAATTAACTCCTAATGGCCCTATCTCAAAATACAGTCATTTTGGGGTTAGGGCATCAATATATGATTTTAATTCAGTCCATAAGAATACTTGTTAGTTAAAAACTAAACTGCACAAGACACACCAATCCTGTTTTTTGTATTCAAAATTCTTAATAATTTCTTTTGGAGTTTCTTTTTATATGTCTTCATAAAAAGCAATTAAAAGGACCTATATAGAATAGGAATGGGCATATTCACTTTCTCCTCTACATAAACCTAAAATGTCTACATTTTCAAGCCAAGAAATTGTAACTACCAGGACTCGTTAATAAATCTAGCAATAGAAGAGACAAGAAGAAAATGTTCTGACCCAAGGCTTATGAGTATTGTTGACTATTTTTCAGATGTTTTAGAAAACAATGATAAGGAATAGTACTTACTATAAAAAACACATCTAAAAGTGTTTTTATCACATGACTTTACATTTTAGCACAGAAACAAAAAATTACAGGTTTAATATGTAGCCCAGCTCTTTTTTTAAAAAATCTTTGCTTGCTTTGATCAAACAGAATGAATCAGTAGCTTAGTATTTCTCTGTATTAAAGGTTTTAGAAAATACCAACATAGTTTAATATAATTTTTATTTTTAAATCTCTTTTTCCTTCCTGAATGCAATGTTTAACTTTGGAATACTTTTCTTTTGATATTATATATTTTCCAAGTAATGGACTTTGGGAGTTGCTTAAAACAAGGAACAAGTATCAGCAGACAGCATTTCCATCAATTATCCTTATCTTCTCTGATTTTAGGAAATATGTTTATAAGAAATAATGGAAACTACCAGATTTTTTACAATGCATATATTCCTTCAATTACTCTCTCTTGTCAAAGCTTAATAGCCTGAAAGCTGTATATTAATAAAACGTGATATTTATTCTGAAAAGGAACAAGTTACTATTCTTCTTAGGCTGTATTTTTTCCCTAAGAGATATAGATATGCATGCATTCTATAAAAGGATATTTCTATTAACTGTTATATGTATCTACTTTTTTCCCTCTTCTCTCTGACTTGTGTTGAATTATTGAAGAACAAAAGAAACAATATTTTTTGTTGCATCTTACCTCCATCTAATATAGTACAATATATCAGGTAAACTTTTTAAACTTTTTCTCCCAAGTAGAAATTACTTGATAGGATTTTTTCCTGAGTGTAAGAATGGTGGAATTTATTGCATACATTTATTTTTCTAAAAATTTAGACCAAATTCATATCATAAGAGGTTTTTTGAAAGACATGATATCATATTGCTGAGGTTAGTGCTACCTAAAAACAATGTAAATAATACAGAATAACAGTATAACTCCCAATTTCAAATCTTTATTATGAGGTTTGAATTACTTTTTTATTAACATAACCCAATGGGGAACTGCCAAATACTCATCTCTCTTCTTTTATTATAAACCAATCTTTTCAATATGCTGTGTCTAGACATCTACGTCTATCAAAAATACCTAGAGGTAGCGGGACATGGTGGTGCACATCTGTAATTGCAGCACTAAGGAGGCTGAGGCAGGAGGATCACAATGAGTTCAAGGCCAGCCCAGGCTACATGGTGAGTTCAAGGCCAGACTGAACTACAAAAGGAGACCCTGTCTCAAAAAACAAAACAAAATACCTAGAGGTACTTGTTAAAAATACAGGTACCTAAGGGCTCTGCTTCACAAAGATACAGTAAGAGAACCACTAATGTACACCATAGCTTACATGTTGGACAAGCTTTGTTCCTGCATTTTTTGGTGGGTTTCATACTCCAAATTATTTCTTAAGGGTATTATATCTGTCTCCAATTCTTTTGTGCCTTCATTTAAATCAAATAGCTACTTCAAACAAGGAGAACCAGCCTCAGGTCTGGCTCTGATAAATGCCCCCCCCCATACTACTTTATCAGCAGAATTCCTCTCCATTGTATTAGTCTATTTTCTGATGTCAATAACTTTACTATAGACTGGGTAAGTTTTAACATAAAGGAACTTATATTGGCTCACAGTTTGGAGGTCTAAAGTGAGGGCCATATCTGCAATGGCTGTCCACTGGTAGAGTCTCAAGGCAGCACAGGACATCACATGGCAAGAGAGAGGGAACACACGTGTGTGTTGTCTCATATAATCTCTCTCCTTTTTTCTTTCTTGTGTGTGTGTGTGTGTGTGTGTGTTAGTGGGGTTTGAACCCCAGGCCTTTTGCACTGACCTACATCCTCAGCCCATTTTTTACTTTTATGTTAAGAAAGTATCTCACTAACTTGGTAGGTTGCCCAGGCTGGGCTCAAACTTGTACTCCCCTTGCCTTAGCCTCCCAGAGTGCTAGCATTACAGGCATGCACCACCACACTTGGCCCTCTCCCGTGTCTTATAGAGCCACCACTGTTTGATCACGGGGTTCAACCTGCTGACATTATCTGATCCTAGTCACTTCCCAAAGACCCTACCTCCACATACCATAATCAGATTAAGTGTCTACCTGTTTAATGCCCCACAGTGAGGATCAAATTTTAACACATCAACCTTGGAGGAGGTGCTCCAACCCTGTCTAAACCATAGCACTGTCCTTTCTACCCTACAGCTTCTCTGTGTTTGTTTCTGTCAGGCCTAGAGCATAGATAGCATCTGGAAAAGCTGGTCCAATCTTTCTTACTTTGATGATTTATTATCTCTTGAATCATTTAATTATTTTTTTCAATGCAAATTTGTAGAATATTCATTACAATGAAAGGTTCACTTTATTTTGTATTCAATGTAATTGCTATTTGGAGAGGTTTTGTTTGTTTGTTTTTAGTCACTTTACTTAAATATAGCCTGTAATTCTCTGCTAGGAGTTTCACTGTATTTCTTTTCTGCATTTCTGGGACTTATTTCCAGAAGTATTATAGGCCATAAGACTTTTGATGTGTTATATAAAGACCAAGGAAACTAAAGTAAAAGGCTTTCTAAGAAATTATTCAGCTTACTCCTGTGGGAGTTTCTGGAGAAAAGAAAATAAGAAACTACCAGCATGTCTTAGAGAACTGAGAAGTTTGGCAATCCTGTGGGAAAGTATTCCTGTGTAATCTTTCAAATTTATGTCCACTTAATATGCTTTTCATAGGTTTTAAAAATCTCTTCAACTCTTATGATACTAATGTGAAGAAATATATCATCCCAGAGTCAAAAATCTGAAACAAAGGAAACTAAGCAATATGTAGCCCAAATTTCTCTGTTCCCCTAAGTAGTTAAAATAATACAGTAAAGTGACATAGTCTGAGTGCCATGTCCCTTTTTCAGTCATCTTTGGCCTTATGCCATTTTCATATATTGGCAGGGTGTTGATGTTGAAACCACATTGAAAAACAGATTGTGCACCTCCCCAAATTTAAAACAAACTACCATTTAATTGGCTCCTACTTGGTATCAAAAACAACAACAAAATACTAATCTCATTGGTTAAATCAGTGCTTCTAAGTTATCCTAATTCAAGTTAGCCAGACTTACTAGATTTGAAGGGCCAGCAGCAGATTCCCCTTGTCCATGACCCCGGTCTCTTTTCCTTTTGATCCTAGTTTGGAAAGTCTGATCTTAGCCTCAAGTTCACAACTTGGAAAGAGAAATCCAGCCTTTTCTTGCTTGATAGAGTGGATGTTCTCAATGTTCATTTTCAATCTTAACATACCTAAGGTATATTTATTATTAACACAGAACAATGGTAGGCTATGAGAAGTTTGCAAATGGAGGGGAAAGAAGGTTGTTGAGAATCCTAGAAGATATATTGTAATTTAGAATTGGAAGCCAAAGGTCATGCTTATTAAGGTAGATATTTAGGCAATGTTAAGTTACTGTTGCCCGGTATGTTATTTATACTTTTCACTGCTCTATGTTACAAATCTGCTGATTTAAGACTTACCAGAAGCAAATGTATTTTTGCCTCAATAAACATGGAGTTTTCTGACATACTAAATTCACAGTATGGCTGATTGGTTTTTGTGATATTGTTTTTATCTTATACAGAATCAAAATACTAGCTCATAAATAACTTGGATAGATTTTGCTCCTTTTGTATCTTCTGGAAGAACTTCTATGAAGTGATAATTAACTATACATTGAACATTTGGTAGAGCCTCTGGAAAGCCACCTACCTGAACCTGTGGTTTCTTGTGAAGGATAATCTTTAACTGTCACTTCAATACCTTTATTACTCATTTAAGTTCTTTATTTCTTCTTGTAACAATACTGTATTTTCTAGGAATTCATCCATTTCACCTCTGTTTTCAAATATTTTTGTGTGTAGTTGTTCATAATAACCATTCTTATGTTTCCTATTCTCAGTAGTATCTATAGTTATTTCCTCTTTTTTGTTCTGTAATTTATTTGATCAGCATATGATTTTTCAGTCTGAGCAGAAGTCTGCTTATTTTATTAATGTTTTCAAACAGTCACTTTTTCTTTGGTCTTCTTTTCTTGTTTATTTCTTTGGCTGTTATAAGTGTTGGTCCCTCTGTCGTTCTGTCCTCACAATATTTTTTCCTTCTTCTTTTGGCTTGTTCTGTATTTCTTTTACAACTTCTTTAAACTGAATGCTTAATTCGTTTAATTTTAATCTTTTTTCTTTGATAACTATATTTGAACTTTCTTCTGACTCCCACATCAATGCCAGTTCTTTCTTAGCTAAGATCACTGAAGATTAGGTTTTCTAGGCTTCTTTGGAACCAGCTGTTTCTAGTTTCACTTTTCCTGTCTCCTCCATAACCGAAAAGCTATCTGATACCAAGGCAATTCTTTTTGTCTCTCCTAAGGGAAACATGATCTCTCATGTAGCTTCTATCTCTTTCCACACATCTTCTACCCTCTTCTGCTTTACTTTACAGATGCTTCCTTTGGCCACTCATTGCTTTTATCTAATTTCAGGTTGAACATGGCTCCTGACTGCTATATCACCCTTTCTTTTTATACCACTACCTTTTCATCTGAGTTTCCATCTCTAATCAGCCAATTATTTCTGTATCTCTTAGTTCATACTCCTAATAAGGAGAATCCAGTTGGCTCAACTCATCTTTTCAAAATAGGTAACATATTTTCATTGTAGGTAGCAGGTCATTAACCAACCTGTATGCCTACCATTAGTCAATCATCCATATTCAGGACCGAGGTCATGGTATTTTCCCTTAGATACATATTGGCAGAACAAACCGCAGCCTTTGCAAGTAGCCTTCTCATTCCCATGTGTTCAGTGCCATTCTAGTAGTTCCTTTATCCTGTACATTCATTTTGTGCTTTATCATTTTAGAGAAAAAAACCTCTTTTGACCCTGCTTTTTTCTCACTGCTGTCATTTCAGTCTCCTCCTCACCTCATCTGTTGCTCTCAAAGGCATGATATTTGTTGCATTCACATCTTCATCTCTCATTAACTTTTCATCCCAATAAAATTGGGCTCCCTTTTCCATTGTGTTCCTGAGACTGTTCTCACCAAGGGTACCGAGGATCTTCTAATTGTCATATAAAGTGGTCTTTTTTCTGTCCTTATTTCACTGTTCTTTCTTCAACGTCTCATATTCTTGGAAACTCTGTTCTCACATTCTACCACACAAGTGTCTACACTTCCATAGTACTATTTATAACCTTCTGGCTATTCTTGCTTTTTTGCCCTATTTATTATTATATTTACTATTAAATTATATTATATTTATTATTATTATTTGTATGCCCACCACTTAAATGTTGAAATTCCTCAGATTCCATACTTACCTGCTCCCGTTTTTACCCTTTACTTTCTATTTTTATGGTTACAACTATCACATGTATGCTGTTGAATGCAAACTAACCATTCATAGGCTTAACTTTCCCCATTGAACTTCAGATCCATATAATCATGGTCTTTGGACATCTCAACCATCATCATGCCCTAAACTGAATGTATCATCCCCACTCCCACATTTCTTCCATTCATATTTTTGATTCATTTGTTGGTATAGCCATTCACCAGTCAGGCAAGTTAGAATGGAAATCTTCCTAGTCCAAGGTCCGACTAATTACTAAGATGTGCTGATTTTAGATTCCAAGTACAGGTATATCTTTATTCCCACTCTCAAAATCCTTGTTCAGGCCTTCAGTATGTGTCTCTGTAACACATATCCCATACTATGCTCAGAAGAGACACAGAACTCATGAACATTCGTGCTGCCATTACCTCTTCCCATTCTCATATTTCAAAAGATTATTGACTTTTTGTCTTATTTGATTTATAAATATAGAGTGTTCTTATCTAGTGGACCTTCAAATGGAATCCTAATATATAAAATGAATTAAAGTGGAGCTGGTTCAGTTAAAGCAGGATTAGCACCTGATACAATGAGAAAATTACTTCTCAGCATCTAGTACCAGTTTTTTAAAAGTGTTTGTCTTCTCTCATTTTTTTTCTTCAGCTCTAACTCCACTGCCATTCTGGCCTTGTGCTGAATTATCATGTATGAAATAGTCTCACTTGATCCTAGCCCATAATACAATAATAAATAAGCATCTGTATTTTACTGAGTTTGTCCTACCCATATTCCCCACATCATCAGAAACTGTGTATAAAGAGATTCTACCTCCCACCCCATCTGGGCAGGATGACTTCTGAAGAAAGGTTATTGTTTAAAGGCACTTGTAATTTCCATCTATCATGGAAATTTATTTATTCTAATTTTTATCCTTGAATTAAAGAAATCTGCTGAATAAAATATGGAAAACATCCAGTTTGTCAGAATAATTCCCCATACTAATAAAGTATAAATATTACCCTCTGATAAGTATGGACCCTTTAGCCCTTTTACCATCTGTATTCTATGAATACAACTACTGAACTCACAGTTAGACAAAAATATATTTTATATCATATTGTATAAATTATATCTCCTACATCTTCTATTTATTTTTATTTTAAGGCAGTTTTAAAAATTCTGTTCTGCAACCATTCTTGTAACCCAAAGTATCTGTATAGTTGATAATGTCCTCATCCTATTTAATGGAAAATAATGTTTATTTGGATAGACTTGCAGAGAAAGCCATTTAATCTGCCAATAGATAAGTCTGATAGCAGATTGGCCTTGTGCATTGAGTCATAAACCTATGAATGGTCATTCAGGGAAAAACTGCATTTGATTTTATGTAGTCCACAGGATATTTTATATAACTTTGGCAAATACCTTCTTGAAATTAAATTTATTATATTTGCAGCATTTTCAGAACTACAAAACAAGTAGTACTTTCAAAAAAGGATTGCAGTTAGTCTGACCTGACTTGCTCTGGTGAAGCCGAAGTAGGTAATAGTTATCACTATACTCCTTTTTAAATACATGTAAAACTTTCCGCACTTAGAAGTCTTGCGAAGTTTAGCCACATGGTTTAAAACCTGGGTGGTTTATAATTTTAGGTCTCCTGTTCTTTTCCGTTAAGGAGAAAAAAAATAGAAATAATTTCATTCTATAATCTTCTAGCATTGCTTTTATCTCTGTAGTTCTTCAGAGATTACTATAGTTAATCTAAACACTTCATCTCTAGATATTTTCTCACTCAATTCTTTCAGTAAATCATGTGGGTCAAGATGCTTACCACAGTTTAAAACAAGTAAAAGATTTGCTACTATTTATTCACCTTTCTGACTTTTTTAAAAGAAACTCATGTTAGAAATAAGTTTATACTTACAGAACAGTTGCAGAACTACTACAGCATTTCCATTATACCCTTTACCTGCCTCCCCTAAAGTTAACATATTGCATAACTATAACTCAATTATAAAAACTAAGGATTTAACATTGGTACATTATTACTCACTACACTATAGTTTTTCTTCTGTTTTTTGATTTTTTGGTTTTTGGAGGTTTTTGTTTTGTTTTGTTTTTTGAGACACAGTCTTGCTGTGTGGGTAGTCCAGGCTGGTCCTGAGCTCAATATATAATCCAGACTGGCTTCAAACACCTGACAATCTCCCTGCCTCAGCCTCCCGAGTGCTGAGATTTTAGCTGTGCACCACCACACTGGCTTAGACTTTCTTCTCATTTCACCAGTTTTTCCATTAATGTGCTTCTTTTCCAAGACATAATCCAAAATCTCAGGTTATATTTAGCTTCTGTTTCCTTAGTTTCCTCCAGTCTCTTAGAATTCCTTAGTCTCCCCCTCTTTCATGACCTTGACATGTTTAATATTATTCAGGTAGAATGTCTCTCAGTTTATGTTCATCTGATGTTTTCTCCTGATTAGGGTGACGCCATGCATTTTAGGGACAGATATTTGAATGTGCTGTGCTCTTTATCAATTTATGATAGCAGGTGGTACATGATATATCCTATTACTGATAATATTAACCTTAATTACTTAGTCTAGAGAATGTCAGATTTTATGCATCAGTGTTCTCTTTTCCTTTTGTAATTAATAAATACTTGCAAGGAGATACTTTGAGGCTATGCAGATATTATGTTCTTAAACTTTCACTGATTATTCTTAGCACTCATTGATGGCTCATGCCTGCTACCAATTACTATGACAATTACTCCAATTATAATGATTTTCTATGTCCCTATTCCTTCTACATTTTCTTAATTGGAATTTTTCTGTAAAGGGGGGTTGTTTCCTCTTTCTTTTATTCATTTATTTTCTTATTTATTTTTAAGTGCTTTAGTGAGATACAAGTGACATACAATAAAGAGCACATATTTAAAGAGTATATTCTGACATTTTAACGTACAACCACCACCACAATCAAGATGATGAACATACATAAATCTACCAAATGTTCCTTATATCCTTTATAATCCCTACCTTTCAAGTCTCCTATCTCTCTTCCTGTCCCCAAGTACTGTTCTCTTTTTGTCAGTACAAATTAGTTTGCATTTTATTTAAATGGAGTAATACAGTATAAACATTTTTTCATTTGGCTTCTTTCATGTGAGATAATTATTCTGAGATGTATTGTTGCTGGTTCAAGAATCAGTAGTTCTTGTTTTCTGAGTTATATTCTATTATATAAATATAGCACAATTAGTTTATCTCTTGATATATTTATAGACCAATATTGGTGTATTTTCCATTTTGGCTATTATGGATGACTGTTCTAGGTTTTTTTTATTAATGTCAACAAAATGTATCTTTGTTTATAATTTTGTTTTTGGTATATCATGTCATTATATTTGATATGTCATTTTTATGCATGGCATATATTTAGAACTTGATTTTTAATATCTGACAATCTGTACCTTTTCTTTCTAGTATATATACCATTTACATTTAATATGGTCATTGGTATAGTTAATCTTAAGTTTGTCATTTTGCTTTGTCTTATTTCTCATTGTATATTTGTCCCATTTGTTCTTTGCTCTCTTTTCTCTACCTTCCTTAGCTTTTCACCATCTGCTTTAAAGTGTTAAAACATCATTTCACTTTTAGTAGTAGAACTTTGTTATGGTAATTCTATTTCTTTCCATTTAGCTTTTGTGGTGTAGTTGTTTTTGTTTAAATAGTTGATGTCCTTTAAAATTATTTTAAATGTAAGAAAAAGATCTTATATATTCACCCTTTTAGAACCATTTCTACTGCTCTTCATTCCTTTGCCTTAGATTCAGACTTCAGTATGGTACCATTTGCCTATGGCTAAAGGATTTTCTTTACCATTACTTCAGCTGAGATCTGCCAGTGAATAAATCTCTGAGCTTTTTTTACAACTGAGAGTCTATGTATCATCTTCCTTTTTGAAAGACATTATTACTACCTATAGAATTTTAGAAAGACAAGATTTTATTGGAGGGGGGCATATGTGTGGTTTTCTTTTGTTACTGCTGTTTTGAGAGAACCTCACCATGTTGCTGGCTTTGAACTCACCGGTCTCCTGTCAGCCTCCTGCGTATCTGGGAATACAGATGTATACCACAACCCTGTTGTTCCATTTTTCTATACTTTAAAGATGAGTACCCTGTCTCCTCATATACATTGTGTTTATTGAGAAATCTGCTATTCTCCTGAGTATTTTCCCTTTTTATATTGCATGCCCTTCCCCCAATCTCTGGCTGCTTTTTAAGATTTTTTCCTCATTAGTTTTGAGCAACATGATTCTAATGTGTCTTATAATTTTAGTTTTGGTATATTGTAGTTTGGGAAGCTTTGTAGGGTTGTTTCTCCTGTATTTTATGCTTGGGATTCATTGTGCTTCCTGGGATTGGATTTACAATTTCTTTCAAATCCTGAAATTTTCCAGCCATTAATTCTTTAAAAAATACTTTTTGCTCCCTGCTGTCTTCTCACTTTTGGGGATTCCAGTTCCACTTGAATTGTCCCATTGAAGCTCTGATCACTTTTATGTCTAGTCTTTTTTTTCAATTTGTTTTTTCCTGAGTATTGTTTCACCTATTGCATTGAGC
Organism: Heterocephalus glaber; assembly: GCF_000247695.1. Next base: position 1,079,906 of record NW_004624866.1, read on the forward strand.
TTTATTTTCATATCTTCAAGCTCATGCATCTTTTCTTCAATATCTAATCTGCTTTTAATCCCTTCTAATATATTGCTCATCTCAGCCATTACAGTTTTTATCCCTAGAAGTTCACTTTGGATCTTTGTAAAATTATCTTGCATGTCTATTTTTTAATTTATAGAATACAGCTGTAGTTATAGAATACAGTCTATTAATGTTCTTGTCTGATAATTCTAAAATATGTTTCAGTTCTGGCTCAGTTTCATTTAATTCTTTTAACCAAAATTTGTATTGAGTTAGGTAGAGATTTGTATGGAGTTGTAAGAAATAACACAGAGAAATCTTCTGTGCCCTTTATCAAGCCTCCCTCACTGGTAACGTCTTATAAAACTGTAGTAGATCATAATCAGAATATATTGATATATTGATCAGATTTTATTCAGATTTCTTCAACTTTATTTGTACTCAGTTTTGTATGTATGTGCATATTTAAATAGAGTTCAGTCCCGTGTGTATGTTCATGTATCCACTTCCACAGTTAAGGCACAAAGTAGTTCCATTGTCCAATTAATCCCTCATATTGTCCTTTTATAAATTCCCCCCACTCCATTCTTCATCCCTAACTCCTGCACCAACTGCATTTCTTAAAAACTGTCATTGCAGAAACATTATATAAATGAAATCTAGAGCATGCTCAACATAGTATCTTAAAGGTTCATCTAAGATTCATTGATCCCCCCCTCATGATATGTTATATTTTCTTCCTTTTTTGCATGTCTGATCATTTTTGTTGGATGCTGGCCATGGTAGGTTTTTCTTGTTCCATTACTGGTGTTTGTGCCTTTAAATGTTCAGCTTTGGTCTGGTATGCATTTAAGTCACTTGGAAAAAAATTATTTGATCTTTTCAGATCTCGCTCTTAAGGCATGTGGGTGATATCAGAACAGTGTTTAAGTCTACTCATTCCCCACTTCTGAGTGAAGCACCTCTGAGTATTCTACCCTGTCTCCACTAGTTAAGAAGTATTTTATTTCCCAGCCAGGTATGATTATATTCCTTTATCCTCCTAGGTTACTCTTTTCTCAGCCTCTGTTTCCTTACACACATGGAATTACTAATATTCTGCTGCATAACAAAAGGAAGCCTCCACAGATTTCTGTATTTTCTCTCTGTGTGGCTCTCTCTTTTCCAGCACTCTGTCCTATGAAATCACATTGCTTTGGTCCCCATTAGACCCATTTTCTGTTTGTTTGTTTGTTTATTTGTTTGTTGTTTTATTTTTGTTTTTTGAGACAGGGCCTCCCTTTGTAGTGCAGGCTGGCCTTGAACTCACTATGTGGCCCAGGCTGACCTCAAACTCGCAGTGATCCTTCTGCCTCAGCCTCCTGAGTGCTAGGATTACAAGCATGCATCACCATGCCAGGTTTAAACCCATTTTCTCAATTTATAGAACATCTGCTGAGCTCCAACTAGATTTACCCGGTCTGGGAAGTGGGATTACAGGCATGTACCACCATACTTCGCTCCTTTTACTTCTAAAACTTTTCTTTTTATACTACCTAAGCTACTTAGAAAACTCCCTCTACCTCCAATTGAAACTTACAGATATCTAACTCTTTGTTTTCTTCATCTTTCGCTTAAGCTTGTTGTATGTTCAGAGTGTCTTTTTTTTTATATAACTTCCTTCAAAACCTTTCTCTTCCATACAACAGATGCTGGCCATGTACTTTTACTGGGTTGGAAAACTCAAAATACGCTTTTCAAAAGTCTACAGTAACTGGATGATCACTCACACTGAGTACTTTCTAGGCTCTTAGAATCCCCAGGAAAACATGATCCATGATTCCAATTATGCCTCCTTATTGGTCAAAATTATATTTTAAAAAGCAGTTTTAAGAGTGGGTTGTGAAAAAGGAATCCAAAATCAAACTGTCTTGCAGACTTCTAATAGATTGCTTCTCTCAATCCATTTTCAACACAGCAATGAGATACCTTCCTAAACTGAAAATTAGATTTTGCCATTCCTCTGCTTGTACTTTTGTGATGGCTTCTCATTGCAATTGAAATAAAATCAAAACATGATTATGGCCAACAAGGCCCTACATGGTTCTCTCCTTACTATTTCTCCGGACTCATCTCATGTCACTCCGCCTTCTGTCATCACACTCTGGTTATAGTCCATTACAATGAATCTCTTCCTTTACTTTCTAGAACATATCCAGATTTTATCTAGCTCTGAAGTATTTCATATGCTGTTTTCATTGCTTGGAACACTTTTTCCTAAGTCCTTCTCATGGCTAGCTTTTATTCTCACCATCTTGTTTAAATGTTGCCTCCTCAGGGAAGACTTCTCATCCACATAAAGAAGGTCTTTCCTTGCCCTCACCTTTATTCTCTTTTAGGCCCTTGTTAATTTCCTTCACCACACTTAACATGATCTGCAGTTATTTTGTTTTTGTAATTGTTGAGTCTTGATCTGTATCCACCACTATAGGGTAAGCTTCATAAGAACAAGATCCAAATCTGTGGTGTTCTTTACAGTATCCCTGGTGCCTAGCATTATGACTGAAGATTAATTTTCATGAGTATATTTTTTCTCCCCAACATTTTAACTCTTTCAGATCAGATTATTTTTCTTGTCTTTTATATACCCACAGTTTATTTCCTTCCTCCACTTATATCTATACTGTACATTCCTTGACTTCATATCAACATTTATTACAATTGAGATTCTGCTTTCCATATCTTCAGTAACACAGTTGCCATATCTCAAATTTCATTGCCTCTCTATCAAAACCAAAACCCTGGTCTCATTTTTGTTTTTTCCTTACATATTTTTAGAACTTCCTTTTTAAAAAATAATTTCAAATTTACGCAGATATTACAATAGTACAAAGAACTCTCCACACAAACTCAGCAATTTTTAATGTTTTGCAACATTCACTTTATCATTCTTTATCTGCCTCCCCCTGTGTATTTAATACATTTTAGAGCAATTTGATATTAAATTGCAAACATCATATGATGTGGTTTGTTTTCCTTTTTCAGTGCTTATCCTAAATGTCTCATTTTTCTCACTGCTGGGACAAAATACCGTACACCCACAAGTTATAGGAGGAAAGGTTTATTTCAGCTCAAAGTTTATAGAGCTTTTAATCCATTGTCTCTGGCTGGCTCCAGGGCAAGGCAGCATGGCATAGGGACATGGTAGAGGAGAAGCAGTACACAGCAAAGCAGGCAGGAGGCAGCAAGCAACACACAAGAGCCTGCCTTTCCCTTTTTTCCCATGCAGGCTCCAAGCCTTTCGGGTGGTACCGCCCCTCAAGGGGCTTCTCCCTTCAGTAAATCCATTCAGTCACTCCCAGAACTATACTAATTCTAATCATTAAACTAATTTAGTATCCCATACCCTTAATCCCAGTATCATACACCCTAAATTCGGCCAGCTCCAAAAGCCCCACCTATAAGCACATGAGGCTTTGGGAGGACATCTAGATACAAGCCAGTTTGGAAAAGCCCCACCTATAAGCACATAAGGCTTTGGGGGCCATCTAGGTAAACCAGAGTATCAAAATTATCCATACTACTCTCCGGTCAGATAAGTTATGTTATGCTAGATAAAGTCACACTTTAGATTCTGCAATAAATTCATAATCATTGACCTCAGATTGACTTGCAATACTACCTGTATATTAATGAATGTTTCTTAAATTTGCAAATGTATGAGCATTGGTAGATTTTGTTTTCTTATGGTGTTCTCTTTTCATGAAAATTTGAGGAGATGATACATTCTGTATGATTTCTCTTGTTGGAATCATTAAGATTTCCTTTACAACCAATTATTTTATTAATAATTTATATAGTGTTTACTATGGGCTCAGAAGCAAGCACTTTACAAGTACTTTATTTATTCAGTTTTTTCAAGAGTATTGTATGGCAGGTACTAATATTGTGTCTTCAATTTGCAAATAAGGAAACAGGATCAGAAAAGTAAAATGCCTTACGTCAGACATCAAGTAACAGAGCTAGGATTTTAATTGCATCAATATATATTTAGAATTCATACTCTTGGCCCAGGGATTTAGCTCAGTGGTGCCACACCTGCCACACAAGTGCAAGGTACTGAGTTTGATCCCTGGTACTAGAAAAAAAAGAATTCACACTCTTAACCAACGTACTATGCTAATTTTCCCAGTACGTGTTGATTCTTTTAAATGTGTATCTATAATTCTTATAGATTTATATAGTTTCATGTGCATTTCTGATAGATTAAGCATGTTAGTTACATAGTTCAGATCTTGTATATCTTCATTAATTCTTACAGATTTCAATAGTTCCATGTATATTTCAGTAGATTGAGCATGTTAGTTGCATAGGTCGAATCTTACATATCTTTATTAATTTCTTACCTGGTTGGTTTATTAGTTTCCAAGAAATATTAGTTAACATTTATCAAATAGAGAAATATTCACTTGTGGATTATCAGTTTTTATTGTAATTCTGTCATTTTTATGGCAATTATTTTTAGGATATTGTGAGTTATATCTATTTTAAGAGTTTTCCTTTTTAATCAGTAGGCTTTCCATTTAATAATTACAGTAAGTCCCCAACTTATGAATATTCAAGTTATGAACTGTCACAGATATAAACGGACCTCGAATTACAAACATTCATAAATGTAAACAAATCACAGAAGTAGCTCACCTGTCTGCCAGACATTGTCACGTTGTGCTGCTGTGTGCTTCCTCCACAGTTCTATAGTGTACAGTAGCACAGTGCTCAATCAGAGCCCAGAATGTCTGGAAGCAAGAGGAAAAGCAGTGTCGTGATACGGAGGGGACTACTAGGTAGCACAAGCAGTATACTTTGTATATTTGTGTCAAAGGCATGTAAGACTCACTTCGTCAGACTTACTAATGAATCCAACTTAGAAATGTTCTCCTGGAATGGAACTCATTTGTAAGTTGTGGACTTACTGTACTTGGTAACTTTTTTTACTAACATATTTTTAAAATAATAAGAGAGTCTAATGAAAAGAAGCCATGCATCCCAAATGATTTCATCATTTCATCATGAAATGCAGTCTCTCAGCCACAATTAATGTTAAGCCTTTTATCCAAGACAATCTGGAACTATAATTGGCCCATTGGCTAAAATAATTTATCAGATCAGAAAATCATTTAAAAATACTTGTAACTAGCATTTTGTTTTAACTTATAAAATGTATATTGTCTTTTTAAACCAAAGCCTTTCCCTATTTATTACTTTACTGATTAAAGTCCAAAAGTTGATATAAATTCTGTTTACACCAGTAATGTAGCATCAAATAATGTCTGTCGTTGGAGAGCAACAAATTCAGAGACCCTTACAAAGTAATCTAACTGTAGACTATTCGAGATTTAGGGGGTCTCCCCCAAGATTTACCTCTCCTTCAACTTAATTCAACATTAATTTTTTAAGAGATTGATGTTAAAACTTAGTTTTCAACTTAGTTTTCATAGGCACATTCACTTTTTGATAGTTACATTTCATTAATTTACAAAATATTTTATTATATTCCTAAATAGACCAACAAATATTGGTTCAGTATTTAGGAATCATATAGCTATTAAGAGCAGAAATAAACATTCTGTCTCTTTTCAAAAGGAAGTTTTGGTTCATTCAATGATTAGTTTAAGTGGAGATTAGTTAAGAGAGTTTACCCTGTAGTTCAAATCAAAATATTCTCTTAAATAATCACTGGAGTTATTCTACATCTGACAAATGTCTATGAGAAAATAACTACATAGGAATGAAAAAAAAACTTATAAATTAAGATACACTGCACCAACCATGTTATGTTAAAGGTTTCATGAATCTATGTACTAAAGTTCATTTTAGCTTATGTACATAGAGATTTAACCTGTACTAGGAAGATTTGTATGTTTTAAATAGCTATATTTCTTGTTACTCATGTTCTGTAATTCTATCTTATCAGGTTCTTTCCTGTCCTGTGAGTGTTGAATCTCAATAAATGTGTACAAGATTGAATTGAAAAATCTTTTTTGCTTTCCAAGGTTATGTTGGTATGGAATTAGAAGGACCAGAAAGAACATCCAGTTGCTGGAGGTTCTTCAAGGTTTTCCAAATGCTAAACATGACATTCAAATCTTTAAACATTTTAGCTATGTTAAGACTATAATAAAAATAACATGCACCTTCAACTATATGATATCAAATTGTAACACATTAGAGGCCATAAAACAAAAATAGACTATGCTGCTTATTTATATTTTTGTGGATTGATGGCTAAAGTTTCCCTGCTAATGTTTGTATAAATACTTAAACTTCTTATAAATATTTTTTTTTATTTTTAAACTTCTAGTTAGCCTTTTTAAAGCTTGGACCCAATACAATATATCCAAATCAAATTAAGCAAACAAAACTATTTGTAGCATATGTATGCCACATTGAATACATTCAAATAAGATATATAGGCATCTTCCTGGCATGTTTCCTTATCACACTTCAACCATTTTGCAGTGGCAAGTTAACAGAAAAACATTATATTAAAGAAAGCTCTCCTGCTTAATTTAAGGCTTGAAAATTTCAAGGCTTAAATTTAAGGCTTGAAAGTTTTCTTGAATATCTCTTGATTTTATACTTTTTATTAATCAATATCTATTATTATTGGTAGATTTCAATAATACAATAAGCTTTGGGTAGTTCTTGTCCATTTTGTATTCATGAGCAGAAACAACTAATAATTAAATATTGTCATTCAGTTTTTGGAAAAAAATCCATTTTCCTTACTCCTCCTTCAAGCATCTGGACCATTTTAATTGCAGAAATCTTAATTTTGCCAAATTAGCTATTTTAAACAGTTGTTGCCATTTATGATCACTTATCTTTGTTAATTTGAATTGTGTCAATACTATAAAACCAAAAAATAGAAAAATTTTTTAATGAAGATGATTTCAAATTTCAGTTGTCACCAACATCCCATGCTTTCATACTTTTTATTAATCATACTCCATTCTTATTGATAGTCTTTAATAAATGTAATTTTGTCTTATGAAATAAAATTTTTGCTAACAAGTATTTTTTATTTTATGTAATAGAGTTCCATTTGTATTTCATTTGACAGTAGAATACTGATATGATAATTGAATAATGCTGATCTGGTCCAATCTATTACTTTTACACATTAAAGCTCATTTTAAGGGTCTTGCTCAAAGGTATATAGCTTAAAAAATGCAGATAACAAACTCTGTTACCCTGAGTTCACTGTTCTATTCTTTCATCTAAATCCCTATATTTAGTTTGTGCCATCCCTTTTAACATTTAATTGACATGGTTCATGTATAGGCATTTATTTAGTCAACAAGTCATTATCTGTTTGCCAGGAACTCTTCTAGGTACAGAGGGCATCCCCTGAATGTAGAAATTGTGCTGAAAATAAAATAAGAAAAGTAGATTTTGTTCGATGTCCAGTTTGGGTTGGACACACACCTGCAGCTAGACATCTTGTATGTGCTTGTGTACTACTCAATAGTTTTGACATTATCATTCATAAGAATTTTTCCATATATAGTTATATTTTAAGGGAGTAAAAATAAATTGTTTATTATTTTAAAAGGTAAGAAAAATTAATTCAACTTAACACACATTATTTTAATACCATACACTTGATCGTGTGTTTGCAACCACAATGACAAAGATACATGAAACAAGAAATATATGTACATTAAAACAGAGTGTCAGGTATTGTTATACACATGTAAGCAGTACTGTAGGAGAGGAATGAGCAGATAACTCTGAATAGAACAGAAAGTTGCTTTCAGAAAATCTTTCTATGTCCAAGAACAATGCATATAGAGGCATAGAATTGTGAACAGTGCATTTCCAAGAAAGCTTAATGCAGCTTTATACTATGTAGTCTTGGGAGGACTTGGCCTTTTTAGGCATCATTAGTTAATTGAAGAAGAAAAGTAATGAAATGTAAGACCTTCTTACTTTATGCCCTAGAAATTCCTCATGCTTCTGCCTTATTTCCACTCTTCAGTGCCAAGTTCTTTCACAGTAGGAACTGTATTTTGTATTCCCCTATCTTCCAGGGACTAGCTGAGTGCTGAGCTTGCAAGGGTTCAGTATATGCTGACTGATCAGTTGTGCTCATCATCCACTCAGCAGATACTCTTTTTGGGGGGGGGTAGGAAAATTTATTGAGAGAAAGATAGCTTCTGTCCAAGAGAGACAGAAGGGGGACCAGAAAGCGGGTTGCCCACTCACCCAACTTCTCAAAGGTGTTCTATGGGACAAAGCCATGACGTGAGGCAGGTTCAAGGTGGGACAAAACTGTAGTCAACTAGTAAGATTACAAGTACTGTCACTTAAGTAATATTGATCCAATGAGAAATCACAAGGTGGACAAAACTATGAACAACCAGTAAGATTATGACAAGTGTAGTTGCTTAGGTAATATTGATTAGATGGGGATCCAATGGGGAAACAAGCCACTTAGCAAGCATATAAGGAATGAGCAAGGGTTTTCAGTGGAAAGGGGTAGGTCAGGGATCTTTCTTGGAAGATCTTTGTCCCTCACCTAGGTGATTAGGTGATTGATACCTATTTAGAATGTCAATCACTGCTATTCATCCTACTTCCTACACGGGTGTGGTAGTTTCTTTCCTTTTATAGTTCTGGCCTTCAGTGAGTGTGTCTTGATTGTCCTCCACGTTGGCTTCTCTTGGGCTGGCCCTGTCTAACTGCCTACAAGATATCTAATTAATTTACCTAACTGCAATATTCACTCCTCTAAGAAGTACCCCTAACTGCTGTGAAGGGGCAAAGGGCAAAGACTGTTCTGGCTACTTCTGGCTGAAGAGGGTCATAGTTGTGATCAGCAGTCAGAGTTACTCTACAGAGGCTCTATCTGAAGGCCCTCTATAGGCACCAGGCATTGTCATCTTGGGTAGGCTTATAGCTTGGAGTCTGGAGGAGAAAAACCAAAAGAAACAGTTAAGAATACATGGCCCAAGTTATAAGGTCAGCAGGATTGCGATGAATATAGCCAACAAGTGTTTCCACTGGGAGAAACTAGTAAGAGCCTCCTACAAAGAAGATAAGGAGAAGGTCCAGGGGACTTCAGAATCCAACGTAGAAGTCGTATTGTGTAGTTAGCAGTTATGAGCTGTTTACAAGATCAATCTGGTGAATCCTGGTAAAAGAAGTCTAGCACGTTTGTCACTGGTTCCATTTGTATGATTGCTTGGAGTTTGGAAGCCTCTAGGCAAGAATAAACAAAACTTTTAAGAAATTAGAGCATGTATAATCTAAGCATGAGCACACTAGAATGAAAGTGGAAAAAGTTGGGGAGGTTGGGGAGAAAGTCACACTTAGAAATTGAAATAGTGATTGTAACCTGCTGGCTCTTAGATTAATTTGTCAAAAAGTTACGATCTATGGGCCAGCAATTTAGCTCAGTAGTTCCATCCAGCACCTGCCTCACAAGCACAAGGTCCCCGGTTCAATCCCCAGTACCAAAAAAAAAAAAAAAAAGTTACAATCTGTGAAGCAAAAAGACCAAAATTAGAACCTGTGGAACAAAAGCAAACTCTCACCTCACAGTAATCTCGGTGGAAGACCTCCAAAATGATACAGGGGAAATAGATGTAACTCCCAAACCTACTAGATGTCCAAAATGCAAGTTCATGTTCTCTAAAATCAAAGAATGAATTCTAGGAACAATGGAGGTTAAGAGTAGGAAAATTTATTGACAGAAAGATAGCTTCTATCTAAAAGAGACAGAAGGGGGACCGGAAAGTGCGTTGCCCCTCAGCAGATATTCTTGACTTGAGCATGTATAAGGTTCTATATGTTGTCCCATGGAAGGTAAAGATGATATGATATGAAGACATTCTTTAAGGAACAAAAAGTAGCAAGGGCATTTGTTTGTTATGACGACCGCTACATCCTGTGTGCTCACAGAGCTTACATTCTTGTCTGAGGAGAAGGACAATAATAGGATAAGCAATAGAATATATAGAATGCTGGATAGTTATAAATGCTTAGAAGAAAAAAATAGGTACAGGGGATATAAATTATTAGAGCTGGAAAGAAAATTATGTACCTAATTTCCCTTACCTTAATGTCCTTAGCTCTAGAAAAAATACCTGCTTTATAGAGTTATAGTAAAGATTAAATGAGTTAATATGTGTATGGATAAAATGCTGACAAGTTCCTAGAATATAGTAACAAAGGTTAATATTATTTATACATTTGGCTAAAATTAGTTTAACACTACAGTCATCTTTTTATCACTTAGACTCCTTTTATTGAAAAGTATTCCATCCATTAGTTTGAAACTACTTTAAATCTTCCTTACCCATGCCTTGCTCTGATTGGCTATTGTTTTCAATACTCTCACAACTAATACCCTTTTCTTACTGAAATAAATCATCATTTTTGATAGTACTTTTTCTTGATAACAACATTTGTTTCTCTAAGATTTGATGTCATCATTTTCTATTTCAGGCATCAGAAAGGCATCCACACATCTGGCAGAAAATATTCATTAATGCTTCATTACTTATGAAACCTCAAGGTTAAAAGGTCTGACAAAATGAGACCTTTATGTTAGCTTACCAGCTAAAAAATGAGTATGATAAATCTTATTAACAGACAAAAATATAAAATCTTCAATATTAATCCTTTGGAATAGAGATCATTGGCATGGATTAAAGTTTGAGGTCTCCCACTAGCCCTTTTTTGCCTATCTGATGTCTCTGTGTCCTTAAATGTATACTGTCCCCTGATAACACCCCTACTCTTGAAAACCAGATTAACTCTTTATACTCATTTAACATTCTGTATTTACCTCTACCATATCTGGCATCCTCCAGTACTACCTGACTGTCGAATTTCCCAACCACCAGCACCACCACCCCAGGCAGTAGGCTCTTTCAAATGAAAACTGTGTTCTCTTTCTGTTTGAGTTTCCAGTGCCCATCACAGTGCTTCACACATAATTGGTGCTCCATAAATACTAAAAGCATTAATATAAAACCTGGAGTACCTGTAGTATGTCAGGGTTATCAACCTTGTTCTGCACCCCTTAGACTGCTCCTTTGTCTATCCAGGCTGCTTTCTGAGTAACAGCACCATTAAAACACACTGCCACTTTATGTGCTACATAGTCTCTTGTCCTGCTCTGACCCAAAATCGTTTCTAGTTTTTTAATAATAATGTCAGAGGAAGGTGGCACTAAAAAGAGACAAAACAGAAAACTAGTAGACTAACCATTAGGGAAGACCTCAAAGATGGGAGAGTATCAGGTGGAATAACTATGGTCCAGGATGTGGTCGTTAGGTCTTCCAAGTAAAAAAACTTGATTTTTCCATTATTCTTGAGAGTAAAGGAATCTTAACACAGTCCGTCAATATTTACAATAACCAAATTTCCATACCAGGTGATTTATTTGTTTATATGTCACCTGATATAGAAATTAAATTCCTATTAAATTTATCAGATAGTCAAAACATTGTCCAGTGGCTATGAAAACAGAACAAAATAAGTTAAATGGCAATCAGGATTCTATTATATATAACACAGCACACTCTAGCAAGAACTTCCTGTTTCCCTGGAGGCTAGAAGTAAATAAAGTAAGGGGTTATAAAGTCTCGAGTATACCATTGAAAGACTTTATAAAATTTTTCATATTTGTTTAAACAATTTTTTAAATCCAGGGGGTCAAATCAGTGGCATTTTATGTATTTTAATAACAAGTAAGTTGTACAATTTGATCCTATAATTCTTTGACCCCCAAGATGAGTTCCTGAGATAATGGTAATGTGATATTGTTGAAAGTGGTCCCAAGAGAGAAAGGTAGGTGATGACAATTGAAGTTGAATGAGAGTTCTCTGTACTGTTTACATCCTCTAACTCAAGAACCATCACAGTCTCAGGGCCAGTTTTATTAAGAGAGTTATCTAAGTGCTTCATTTTTAGCTCACTTACTGGTGTCCCTATGTATACTGACAATAATGCATGATAATCTACTAGAATTCGTACTCCTACTGAAAATTCATACTCCACCATTCTGAATAAACTATGATGTATAGGGTAAATGATCAATAAAAATGAGCTGTACATCTTATCAAGGGCTACATTGAGTCCTTCAGTCCTAACCTCAAAATCCTTTCTATTTCAGAAGTTGGAAACCCAAATGCCTACAGAGGCCAGACTGGTGGGAATGAAGCAGGAAGCTACTGCAGTGAACTGGAGATCCAAGTCCTTTCTAAAGGAGCAGCCACTGCTCCGTTCCAGATAATTGTTGCAAGGCAGGAATGTTGACCTAGTGTTACCACATTGTCCAGTTTCCCAGGTAAAGCAGGAATGCAAATTTTCATGTGAAATTTTTTTATTTCAATATTGTCAATTACTTCTCTTACTATTTTCAAATTATATCAATGCCATATACTTCTGTGAGTGAGATTTGGCCCAAAATCCTCCTGGTCTTGTGTTTTACTCATTTATTTGTTACTTTATTTTCTACAGGTTTTACTTTTCTTTAATATGTTTTTTTCTTTAATATGTTTTCTTTAATGTTTGCTTTTCTTTAATATGTTCTTCTGAAATACTCTCTCACTTTGTGTTATTGAAATTCCATTCCTCTCCAACCTAAACAAATTGTCTGTAAACTTTCTTTAGCTGCTGTACTTTTTCTCTGCCACTCTGAGCATTCCAATGAGCAGTTGGTCACATAAATGCAATCTCCTTGAGACACTACATATGATACCACCAGACATCTATTGGTATTACTGCTTACTCATTTTGTTCCTGATATGTAAGCTACATGAACATAATAAAAGATCATGTATTTCATGGATCTTGTTTTCTCTTTGGGTTGCTTTTTCTAAAATCTACACAGAAGGCCAGAGATTTAGCTCAGTGGTGCCGTTGCCTGCCTCGCAAGAGCAAGGTCCCGAGTTCGAACCCCAGTACCAAAAATAAATAAATAAAATCTACACAGAAACACTCCTCCTTCTCTTGTTCTAATAGACAGATGGGATTGCATCAAACTAGAAAGCTTCTACACAGTAAAGGAAACAATCAATGGAAAGAAGAGATAACTTACAAAATGAGAAAAATAATTGCAAACTATACCTCTAACAATGGTTTAATGTCCACAGTAAATAAGAACTCAAGTAATTCAATAGCAAAAAACAAAACAAATAACCCATTTTAAAAATAGGCAAAAGACATTTCTCAAAAGAAAACATATGAGTGGCCTAGAAGTATATGAAAAAATGCTCAACATCCTAATAGTAGGGGAAATGCAAATCAAAGCTACAATGAGATATTACCTCACCCCACTTAAAAGAATGGCTATTATCCAAAAAACAAAAGAAACAAGTCCTGATTCAGATGTGGAGAATAGAGAGCACCCTTCCACTCTTGGTGGGAATTATTGGGAATTGGTGAGACATCTGCTTTTCCATATTTATTCTAGCACTAGTCTCAGTAGCTAAGATAGGGAATCAAGCTAAGTCTCTATGAATGGATGAATGTATAAAGAAAATGTGGTATATTCAGCCATTAAAAAGAATGATATTCTGGTATTTGCAGCAACATAGATGAAACCTGGAGGACATTATGTTAAATGAAATATTGGGCAGAAAGATAAATACTGTATGATCTCACTCACATGTGGAATCTAAAAAACTTGAATGACTTCACAGATGTAAGAAGTATAATGGTGGTTGCTAAACACTAGAGTGGCTAAAAAAAAAAAAAGGTTACTCCAAAGGATATGTAATTATAGTTAGCTAGAAGGGATACATTTCAAGAGATCTGTTGTACAGTAAGGTAACTATAGTTGATGATGTATTTTTAAAGAGTATCATTCTACAACATAAACATACTTCAAAATATGTCACATCAAATAAAAACATAATGTTTATCTGCCCATTTAAAATAATATTTTTTAAACAGTCTCCTGATTTTCAAGGTTGCTGGGGGCATATTCTATATGGTACTGATTACTCCTACTGGGGACTGGCATATACTGTCAAATTAGTTGAAGAGTGCTAAACATTTTTATAGTAAAATAGTATAAATATTGTTTGGGAATATTTCAAATAGAATAATTCACAATTATTTTATTCTCAGTACAGTTTTGGGAAAAAAACAATATTGATATCTATCAATTTTCAATAAGGATTTGACATGCTCGTATTAAGCTGCAGTTTAAATAGTCAAAATATCAGTAATGCAAGAATAAAATATGAAAATTGCCTCTTAAATTTGCTTAGTTCACTGTTTTAAAAGTTTATGTAAAAAAAGTTTATGTAAATCCAGGCAAGTATTTTTAATTAAATTCCCCATGAGAATCTTCATACTATTGAGAAGCAAAACACACCGCCTGCCTTGAAAGCACAAGGACCTAAGTTCGATCCCTGGTACCAAAACAAAAGCAAGAGAAGCAGAACAACAACAAAAAAAAAACCAAAACTATGCTGAGGGCTAATATGCACTCATATATATCATAAATAATTTTTTCTTCAGAATTATAGTGTCAATTATTTTATAGATTCTTGAGGAAACCTATTATTCAAAATAATTCTCCAAATACTTTTTAAGAGTCTGTATCTGTGAGCTTGTGGTTGTTCACTTTTGGCCCTTCAACAGCAGATAAATCATTTCCACTTCTGTCTTTTTTGTCAGTCATGTAGGATGGCAGCAAAGAGAAAGCTCAGTTAAGTACAAGTAATTTTTGTAAAAGGAAAGAATTTCCTAATTTAGGAAGTTTCAAGATGAACCCAGTTTAGACTTGGAAAGTCAAATAAAAATTGAGGGCATGAAGGAGGGCCTAAGAAAGTGGCATTTCAACTGATATAAATAAGAACTCGTTTAATGCAAAACAACCAAGTAGAGATGGAAAATGGTATTCCAGGCAGAAAAGGAGTGAAACCCAGAGGCCTTGTGGAACCAATCAGAGGGATAGCTTTAATTTTTCTTTCTAGTATTTGAATCATCCAGTTAATACACTGTACTTGTGACCCTCCATATCTTTTTCTCCACTTGGATAAAATAAAAAGAGAAATAATAGCATAATACTAAAAACAAAGTTAATGGCTATTTCCGATAAAAAGTTTCCATAATGCATTTAAGGACAGGGAAACATTAATAAATTCTTCTATATATAAAATACTTTTAAGTTTTTGGAAATAATATTTTTCCTGGTTATAGAACTGATGCATGTATATCATAGAAAACCTTGAAAATGCAGAAAGACAAGAAAGGGAATATATTCCTACTCCCCCAAAACATATAGTAATACCTGGGAAGATAGTGCTGTTCATTCCCTATAGTGACATAAATAGTAGCATTTTTATAAATTAAGATTAATAGTATGTATGCAACTTTATACTATGTTTTGTCCACCTAACATTATCAGGGTCCTTTTTCAGTGTCATTGAATTTTCTATAGCATGATTTATTGGCTTTTTCATAAAGGATGATTCTGAAAGGTATGTTTAAGAAGAGGTAGCTTGCCAATGATAATAAGAAATTATAATGGAAATAATAATAGCCAAAGCAAAATTGGGATTTATCCATTGCAAAATGTTTTTTAAATGGAAGAAGATATAATTTCAAAATTAGTATGCTCACAAACAAAAATGCATAGCTTGAATAAATAGGTGAAGGATAAAACAGATGGGGAAAGATCTGATGGGACACTGCATAGGTGTGATGGAGGAGCTGTTTGGATAATTGATATATAAATGAAAGAAAATTAGGAAAGATAAATGCCATTTAGAGTTACTCTAACAAACATTATTTAATAATAAAAAGGTCATGATGATATTTATTATTCAATCAAATGATAAGTTCTAACCTTTCACACTTTGCTAATGCTAATATTTTTAATCTAATCATACTTATTATGTATATGTACTGTTTTGGAATTTAAGTACAGAGTCAGGTTTTATGTGAAACTTATTCTTAATTGGAGAAAATGAGGCATACATTGCACAATAGAAGTGGAGTAGACTTTTTATTTTTTAATATTCCATGAGCTAAGCTTATAATCATAGTATAAAAAGCATGTTTAGACTTACATATTCAGTAATATCCATGTTTTACTTAATTTACACAGTCTCATTTTACTTTATTTTTTGTAAATTAATTTTATTGCTACATTTTAGGCATACAATATAATGCCATTCATCGTTGGAAATTTGCACCTTTATATAATCTCTCGGTTCTTATTTTTCCCCCTTCCTCTGCCCTCCCTTCAACCCCTCCATCCTTCCCTATTTACAAAGACTTTTTTTCCATTTTTTAATTTTCTCATATTAATTCCATTCCCTTCTTTCCTTTCCCCTACCATTCTCCTTCCCCTTTGACCCTTTTCTTCCTATTTCACATGATCTATTATATCTTTTAGTCCTTATTTACACTTTCAGTTTCTCACACTAGAGAAACTATTCAGTATTAACACGTGTGTCCTATTTATTTCACTTAAGAGTATCGCCTCAATGTGCATCTGTTCAGCTATAAATGTCTCTAATTTCTCATTTTTGTTGTTCTTTTAATTTCTCATTTTTTATGGCTGAGTAGTACTCCATTTTATTTTCTTTTTAAACCACATTTTCTTGATCCAGTCTCCAGTTGATGGGCATTTGGGCTGTATCCAAGTTTTAGCTATTACAAACTGTGCTGCTATGAACATGGACACACATATATTACTGTTGTATGATTCTTTTAATTCTTTGGGGAAGATACCCAGCAGGGGACTAGCTGGGTCAAATAGGACTTCCAGACCTAGTTCTTTGAGGTATCTCCATACTGATTTCCACAGTGGTTGCACCAGTCTACAGTCCCACCAGCAGTGCAGCAGTGTTCCTGTTTCCTCACAGCCCCGCCAGCATTTGTTATTAGTTGATTTCATGTTAGCAGCCATTCTTTCTGGGGTGAGGGGGAATCTCAGCATTGTTTTCATTTGCATCTCTCGAATGACCAGTCATGTGGAACATTTTTTTGTATGTTTATTTCCTATTTCTACTTCTTTGTGTGAGAAATGTCTGTTCATTTCAGATGCCCATTTTTGGATTGGGTCTTAAAATTTGGGAGGTCTGATTTTTTTAAGTTCTTTATACATTTGAGATAGTAGACCTTTGTCTGAGGGACAGCTGGTGAAAATTTTTTCCCACATTGTGGGTTGTCTCTTCACACTGCAGGTGGTTTCTCTTACTGTGCAGAACGTTTTCAGTAAGAAGAGATCCCACTTGTTGATTGTTTGTGCTAGTTCACGGGCAACTGAGGTTTTGTTCATAAAATCTTTTCCTACACCAATGTCTTCAAGAGTTCTACATAACCTCTGTTCCAGCCAGTTCAGCGTTTCTGTTTTAATATTTAGATCTTTAATCCATTTTGATTTTAATTTAGTGCGTGGTGGGAAATATAGGTCT
>NW_004624866.1:1098378-1149146 GCF_000247695.1 Heterocephalus glaber
ATCCCTGGGATGAATCCCACTTGGTCAGGGTGTATGATCTTCTTGATGATCTTCTGCATTCTATTTGCCAGTATCTTATTAAGGTTTTTTGCATCTATGTTCATTAGGGAGATTGGCCTATAGTTCTATTTTTTTTATGGTTGGTTCTTTCTCTGCTTTGGGGATCAAGGTGATGCTTGCTTCCAGGAATGAATTTGGGAGTATTGCTTCCCTTTCAATTCTGTTAAAGAGTTTAAACAGTAGTGGCAGCAGTTCCTTTCTAAATGTCTTGTAGAATTCAGCAGTGAAGCAGGACCCAGGATTTTCTTAGTTGGTAAATTTTTTTTTTACAGTGGTATGATTCTTTTTTAATTGGTAAGTTTTTAATTATGATTTCAGTTTCATTGATTGATACTGGATCATTTAGAATTTTTAGGTCTTCTTCATTCAACTTTGGTGATTCATACAAATCTAGGAATCTGTCCATTTCTTCTGTGTTTTCCATCTTATTGGCATGTAGGTTCTCGAAGTAGGTATTGATGATCCTCTGCATTTCTGCTAGATCTGTTGTAATTTCATCCTTTTCCTTCCTAATTCCATGGATTTGGGCCTTTTCTTTCCTTTTTCTCATGAGGTTGACTAAGGGTTTGTCAATTTTGTTGATTCTTTCAAAGAACCAACTCTTGGCTTCATTGATTTTTTGTATTGTTCTCTTAGCCTCCATTGCATTGATTGCTACTCTGATCTTTATAATTTCTTCCCTTGTATGAGCTTTGGGGTTGTCCTGCTCTTCTTTTTCTAGAAGCTTGAGGTTCAGCATCAGGTTGTTTAATTGGGCTCGCTCTGTTTTCCTAATATGAGTATTCACTGCTATGAATTTCCCTCGTAAGACTGCTTTCATTGTGTCCCATAGATTCTGATATGTTGTACTGGCATTGGCATTTAATTGAAGGAACTGTCTGTGTTCTTCTTTAATTTCCTCTGTGACCCATTGGTTGTTATTCAGAAGTATGTTGTTCAGTTTCCTTGTATTTATGAAATTTTTGCACTTTCTTTTGCTATTGATCTCCAATTTCATCATACTATGGTCGGATAATATACAGGGGATAATTTCAATTCCTTTGCACTTACTTAAACATGTTCTATGAGCAAGTATGCGGTCTATTGGATAACGACCCATGTGCAGCTGAAAAGAACGTGTATTCTGATTTTGTGGGGTGGAACACTCTGTAAACATCTGTTAAGTTCATTTGTTCAAGAGCTCGATTGAGTTCTCATATTTCATTACTTATTTTTTGATCTATCTATTTGTGACAGTGGGGTATTGAGGTCCTCCACTACTATTGTATTAGTGCTTATTTGATTTTTCATGTCTGTTAGAATTTGTTTTATATAGTTGTGTGCACTAGTGTTTGGTGCATAGATATTTATGATTGTCATCTCTTCCTCTTGGATTGTTCCCTTTACAAGGATATAGTGTCCTCTTTGTCTCGCTTAGTCAATGTTGGTTTGAAATCTACTCGATCTGCAAAGAGGATAGTTATTCCTGCTTTTTTCGGGTTCCTGTCACATGGAGTATTGTTTTCTACCCTTTAATTTTCAGTGTATGAGTTCCTTTTTAATTAAGTGTGTTTCTCATATGCAGCATATTGTTGCATCTTGCTTTTTGACCCATTCTGCCAGTCTATTTTTTTTGATTGGTGAATTGAGACCATTAATATTGATGGTTATAACTGATACGTATTGACTTATCATTGCCATGACTTTTTATTTTTGTTGGATTCTCCCCCTTTACATTTAACTTCTTGTCATCCCTGATGGATTCATTCTACTGGGCTTCTTGGGGTTGTGATCTTCATTGTCTTTTCCTAGGATATTGTCTAAAATTTTTTGGAGTGCTTGTTTGGTATTCATGAAGTTCCTAAGGTGCACTTTGTCATGAAAGTATCTTATTTCTCCATCAATATTGAAAGATAGTTTTGCAGGGTACCTCAATCTGGGTTCTAGGCTGTTTTCCTTTAGGGCTTGGAATACATCATTCCAAACTCTTCTTACCTTGAGGGTTTGCATTGAGAAATCTGCCATGATTCTGCGCATCCTTTGTATGTGATTTGTTTCTTTTCTCTAACTGCTTGTAGAATTTTGTTCTTCTGTTGTTGGGTTTCTGGAATCTTAACTATTATATGCCTATGTGTAGTTTTTTTTATCAAGGCTAGTTGGAGTCCTGTGTACCTCACTTATCTGTATGTCAGGTTCTTTTCCCCTGCTTGGGAAGTTTTCTGCCATCACTTCTGTGAACAGTTTTTTTATGCCATCTGCACTATCTCCTGTTTCTTCAGTGACTTAGACCAGTCTTATGTTATTTTTTGCATCATCTGGCAGCTGCTGGATTGATTTCTTGTGGTCCTTTACTATTTTAAAGAAAGTTTTCTTTTCCTGGTCACTATTTGCAATCTTATCTCCTATATCTGAAATTCTGACTGCACATTGGCTCTTTCTGCTGCGTAGACTTTCAATGGAGTTTTTAATCTCCTGGAAATCTGCTTGCATCTGTTTTATGGATTCCATTTGTTTCCTATGTTGGGATTCCATCATGTTCTTCAGCTCCTCTTTTTTTATCTGTGTCCTCTCTAGATTTGTCAATCATGTCTTGCACTATGGGAACAATCTCTGCTGTTATCTAAGAAATTATTTCTGATTTGACTTTTCCCAGATCCTCTTTTCTTGCCAGTTCAGGGAGTCCAGGTGGTTGAGTATCAGATTGTTCCATTTCATTTCCCTTTGGGGTTGCTTTAGGTGATCTGAAAGTCTGATTTTGAGACTTGTTTATGTGTCTTCACATTTCAATTCACTGGGGCAGAGGGGAGGGATGTGTGCTGCTGGCACCCACATGGCTTACCTCCTCAGCACTGGTGGTGGTGGTATGGCAGCCTGGAAAGTTCACCTCCTCTGCACTGGTGGCAACTCTGCTCCTCGGGGATGGTGGCAGTTGTACTGCGGCCCAGCAGGTTCACCTCCTCTGCACTGGGGGGAGCTCTGCTCCTCGGTGCTTGGCACAGTGATACAGCGACCTGGAAGTTTCACCTCGTCTGTGCTGGGGGCAGGTCTGCTTCTCTGCGCTGTGGGCTGTGGTATGGCCTACACATTCTCATTTTAATGAATAATTATTTAGATGTTAATTCTGCCCCACTATGTATTCAAGTATCCTCGCTGAACACAAGAGCAATGTGTTATGTCATTATAAACATTTTAATAGAATTTACTTCTCAAAAGCCAATAATATCACCACTCAAAAGCCAAGTCATTACTTTTACAATTAATGAAGTTTTTTTTGACATTATTCAAAGAATTGCTGAAATTTAATATTATACAGAAAGATTCATGAAGAATAGCTATTTACTTATTTTCATGATGTCATATTCTGTAACATTTCATTTTTATAGTGTTTTGGGTATAACTTTTAAAGTACATGCTTTAACTGCATAAAGCTTGTCAGTAAATCAAATTGAAAAGAAGCCCTAGCCTTGTATTAGTTAGCATCCTGTTGAATTATAAGTTTAATTTATTAAAGTGCATTTATTTATTTTAGGGGTTCCTTTATTAATTCAGTTAAGTATGTATGTGAACCACTTATAAAAACTCTGATAGTTTATAAATAGAATTTAATATTAGCCTATTCATTTACTTAGAAACCCTGTGATAACTTTTTATACACAGAAATTGAGAGATCATTAGGGACAAATCTAGAGCAAAAGGTCCTTTGTATATTTATCAATATTCATTGGCTTCTTTTAAAAACTTTTCATTTTATAACACATATGTTGCTAAAATTTTGTAAACCTACATGATAAAAATCAGAATATAAGTTCAATCCCTGGTACCAAAAAAAAAGAAAAAAAAAAAAAAGAAAAAGAAAATCAGAATATAAAAACATGTTGACTAATTAGATATACACAATCTTCAAGAATTAGTTAAAGCACCATGGACTACATCAGGAACTGGGTAGGAATATAGGAAGGACCTAGACCGACAAGGTCTCTGCTCTGAGAATGTTTGCATTCCTATCGGGAAATATAGTCAATAATTAAATAAGCAATAATAATAATTGTAAAATTAGAAATGTTTATGTATTAACAAACTGTGAGAGACCTTACATTACAGTCTACAGTGTAGTTTTCTTGAGGAGGTCATATCTAATTTGAATTCAGAATGGTCAGAAGATGCCAGTGGGGGCAAGGGGAATCACATCACTAAAATCCAATTGACAAAAAGCCAATATTCAGAGACTAATTTGCATATTGAAAGTAAGCAAGAAAACAAAACCATTGCTGGAATTCTGACAGATATCTCAACACATGCACACACAAATGACATACTTTTCTATTTTCACTATTATTACTGTTTTGAAATAAATATAAATAAAAATAAATGTAAATATAAATAAAGCCCTATGTATAATATATCCAAGTATTAGTGAGATGGAAGTGGCTTTCATATCACAATATCTTTTCTGTTATAACCTGTCTACATTGTGCCAAAGCCACACAAAGAAGATGAGTGCCTTAGAGTTGAAAATCTAAAGACTCTACAGCACAACATTAGTACACTTGATGTGCCAATAGTTGAATAGTTATATAATCATGTAATAGAATACCATTCAGATATTAAAGACGAATAGGTTGGACCTATATATCTGCAGCACAGAGCTATATATCAATTGAAACAGCTTTGAAAATAATGTTAAATTTTTAAAAGCAAGTTGCAGAATTATATGTATATTGTATGACAGTATTTATGTAAAACTTTCAGATGTACAGCAATACAAATGTGACCTACATGTACACATATAGAAAATAAACATATAAAACATGGCAGGAGGATACAAACAAGAATCATGATGGTAATTGCTTTTGGAGAAGAGGAGAGAGGAATGGATCTGAAAAGGGAAATGAGGTGGGATTTGGAGATAGTATTTAATTTCAAGTGTAATTTTTTTTCTGAGTCTTTTATTTAAAGAAAAAACCAAAAGTGACAAAATAATTTAGAGTAGTGATACATACTTACTATATTAAACTCATTTTATGTGTTCTTAAAACTTCTAAAAAATGATTGAAAGACTGTCAATATTTGCAGTAGTTATTCTGCAGTGAAATTACAATCCAATTTTTATTTCCATTTTCAAACTGCCACATTAAGTAGCTTATTAGTAACAGACATTACATTGAGTTTTGGATAAAGTGGAAACTTGCACTTAGTATAAGATGTCTTATGCTATTCAGGCTGCCATTATAAAATACTCTCATAGTTCTGGAGGCTGTTAAATCCAAACTTATGGAACCAGCAAATGTATTATATAGTAAGAGTTAATTTTCTAGTTCACAAATGATTTATCTCTTCACTATAACATAACGTAGAAGAGAGGTCTCTTAGTGTCCTCACCCCCCTTTCTTCAGTACTGAAGGTTGAACCCAGGGCTTTTGCACTGAGCTATGTCCCCAGCTCTTTTTAAAGTTTTTTTCTTATTTTGAGACAAGTCTCACTAAGTAAATCCCTTTTTTAAGGCACCAGTTCAGTCATGAGGGCTCCATCCCTGTAGTTACCTTTTACAGGCCTTCTAATACCATCATCCCAGCATTTAATTTGTACTCCTAGTACCTTAGCACAGTGCCTAGTTTATAGTTACTGCTCTGTAAATGTTAAATGAAATGTGGGAAACACACGTGTGAACAGTACAAATCATGGTCAAAGGTGCAATGAATGGAAGACAGAAACAATGTTAAATCTGTAAGTGGGCCATTTCTGTGACACATATACCACAGAGAGGTTGACCCAAAGATACAGATTACCAGCATGAGAACCATTGGGAGAGTTACTACTTAGTACTTTCTTTATACCCTGAATTTACCCCACTAAATTTTTGCTACTTTTCCTGTTGCCTGTCAGTGTTTTCTACACCCAAGAGCACAGTTCCTGGTTTTCATCTAAATGAGTATATCCTTTATTAAAATACCCTTAAACTGTCTTGCAGCCAAAGCTACAAATCAGGCATATGCCTCAATACATGCTGCCCTTTACTATAAGATAATCTCCTGTTTTCCTAGTAAAAATCCAAAAAAGGTTTCAGGCCACTTAAATATATAGACTTTTAGGAATGTAGATTAAGACGTGTGTGCATGTTTGTACTGATTTATTTATTTATACAGGTGTATTTAGAACACATTATGTAAGAAATACATTAATTTTTCATTTAAATTATATGAAACCAATTTTACGATTATCATATGAATCTTAAGTCATTTAATACAGTTTTCCATTTAACAGCATATCATGTTTACTTCTATTTTAGTTGTTAGAGTTATAGCAATTTTTTAATCTTTGGATGATGCCTACTAGAAATTTTTATCACAAACCACAAGGGCTTCGCTCCTATACCAAGAGGGTAATTTTTGACTCATTCTTCAGTGTAGTTTTTTGAGTCCAATAGTGTGATTACATAACAGATATTAAATTGATCATTGAAAAGCTTGTTTACAACAATAAATGCTAGGAAGAACTGTGACATCATACTTTCCACAATATTATGTAGCATTTTTAAACTTTTTCCTGTCTTTTTTTAACAGCTCCATTAAGATGACTTTTATAAGTATCCCACACTGATACTATCGTGTCAACCTAGTGTGTCTTTTCCACCTTGTGAATTGGTAAAGGAATTAAGAAAATAACCCACCATATAGGGGATTTTGTAAAATCTTGACTCTGAAGTAACTTTCACTCTTATATCCAGTAACACTGGGAGAAAACCTTCTTATATTTGGGGATGTACTGTAAATTTATTTCCTGCAACTTTTTCTTTAAAAAGATAACAAGGAGAAACCCTACCTTCTTTAGGCTAATATAATGGTTAGGAAAGAAAACCGAACCATCGGTGTATGTAGTATTAAGGCATAATTAAAAAGTGATTGGATTAACACAGTTTTCTGGTTCACAGGTCATAAGAAATAATGAATATATTTTTATTTCAAGTTAAGAGTGTGTGTCTATGTTTGTGTACATAGTGCCATAATTATTGGTCTTTCTCTAGCAATTAAAAAATTTTCATGTGGTGAAGAGCATGAAAATTGGTTTGAGTAGAGTAAGTAAATGAGAACAAGTTCAGTTCTACATGTGATTTTCATGGTAGAGGACATCAGCATAATCAGGTACACTTAGGTTTTTCTATTTTAAAGTCATGCAGCTTCTTAGTTTGCAACATTAAATATACTATTTACATATTTACATATGTTTCAGGCTATTATTGGAATTTTGAAGTCATGAAAACATCAAATGAACCAACCTGCAACACCTTGGATTCAGATTGGAAGATAAAGAGAAAGTTTAAAGAATGTGGCCTATAAAGGCGGGTAGTACCTGGAAATATTAACTTACATACTGTAAAAATGAGACTGGTTTCTAATCAGTGGAGGCTATTTTAGTCCAACATCAAGGTTCAAGACAAAATGTCCAACTAAAAACTTTACACTCCTCCCTCCTCTATTTGAGGCAGGTCGTAGCATTGGTGAATGATGATTTTATTTAGTTGGAATCACTCATTTTTACACATGTAGACCATCCCCAGAAATTAAATATTGGTTATTTAATGTAAATTATAATGGGAAACTGATATTTTCACCATGGCAGATTTCAAGGACTTGGTTTCAAACTGAGCCATAGCTTCCCAATGCATTCTGTACAGTCTAGGAAAAACTGGGCTGCACTGGCCCACTTTTGAAGGCCATCATGCTGTGTAATATGAGGATATCATCTTATTGCTGATATCTTTGGCGAGTCCCAAGCAGACACAGAAAATGAATGGAGGCAAGGAGTGTGACGGAGGGGGCAAGGAAGGAGGTCTTCCAGCTATACAAGTTCCTGTGGGTTGGCAGCGCCGCGCGGATCAAAATGGAGTTCTTTATGTCAGGTGAGCTCTTATTTAATACCTGTGTTATGCCAAAGTTACAGTTCCAGGATTAAGGAAAGTAGAGACCATTCCTCTTTGAGAGAACAAAATATTGTGACTGACAGCACCTCACATGTACTTGAATAAGTGACCTCTGTGCTAGAAACACTGTGAATTGCCTTAGAGTATCAGAGAAAATTCCTGTGCATTACTTGTGTTTACATAAGATGTCATTCTACTTCTCTGTAACAAAGAACAATATGAAGATCAAAACATATAAGCATTATTACCATATTCAGAAGAATGTAAAATTCTGGATATAGACCCATTACCTCTTGACAATAGTACTGTGTCCTGCAGAGACTTCAGCTACCTTTTGTAATTCTAAGATTATGTTTTCATCTATCGGCAGTTTTAGTCATTAGACTTTTTAATGCTCAATATTACCTAAAAACAATTTCCTTATTTTTCTGCAGTTTTTAATCCGCTTCCTTGCACACTGTGTTAATTGGAGTGAAGGGATAAGAAAGCAGGGAATGTAGAGCTCATCTCATAATGGATAGGACAGACACAGACACCTGTGATAACTTTCTCAGAGTGTTTCTATTACCAATAAACTGCCAGAAATACTTTATTATAAATAAAATACTGCGAGATATTGGTGATGTATGTTTATATTTATGATTGTTCTAGTTTGAAAAAAGAGAAAACATAGTCAGCTGGAAGCAAAGGACTCTAAAATCTTGATACTTTTTTTTACTTCATCTCCATCCTTAGAAAAGCCAAATCACTTTTTCATGTGACTGTGAACAAACCAAGTCTGGGAATCAAAAATCAACTTAAAGTCTAAGATTCTGTTAGTGATATTGTTCATAATTTCCCAAGTCTGACAGACTTTACTATCTGATAATCCTGATAGTATGGGTTCTCGAAATCCAAATCTGTACATAGAGAATCATTATGGAAACTAACTTTCCCAGATAAGATAAAACGCTCTCAATTAAATCAAGTCAGCATGGGTTTGGTTTGTTTGTATATCACTAATTAAATTACTACTTGAACATATGTAGGAAACTAACCCATTTTCTATACCTCTCTCTATACTTCTCTCTCTACACTCCTCACTGTTTGCTTGTAATTTTTAGGTTAGTCTCCAGCTGCTCCTTACTCATGGTGCTACTGAAACTATACATTAAATTTTCTACCTGTTTCCAATCTTCTAAGCTTTATC
Organism: Heterocephalus glaber; assembly: GCF_000247695.1. The sequence continues at coordinate 1,107,525 of NW_004624866.1, forward strand.
TATGCTTATAAGACTTGTAACTGTATTTTATAATAATTAGTACTCCCAGATGCTAATTAACGGGCTATAGCTGAAGGAAAGAATCCAACTGATTAAGACCAAATGTTTGTAAAGTGTATGGGGTACTCTAATAGAATTTAGGAATTTTTGTCTTCAGGTTTAATTTTAAATTGAAATTTTGTTAGATTTAATGTATATATTTTCTTTTAAGTAAAATATTCAGCAGTCTCTTCTTACCAAATTCATTCTTCTTGTGAAAATCCAGTAAGGTGCTTTTTGGTAATTACCAAAAAAATATTTAAATTACTTGACCTCCAAAATATCTTATTATCCTTCCCTACTGAGGTAGAACTCCCATCTGTAACATGGAAATTACTATTCTTTGCATATCATCTATAAAAAGAAATAGCCCAAATAAATAATTTAACCTAGTTAAGGTTTTCTTCAAAATTTTTCTTTATGCCTGAGTTTCTTATATAAATATCCATAAAACAAAATATGAATTTCATTTTAAAGCTGGTTCATTTGTAGGTACTTACGTTTTTGTAGAGACAGAGTTGTTTATGTCTGGTAGTGTAATGCTTTTGTGTATGAAATGGAGAGTATAATTGTTTCTGGATAATTATAATCAGAATGCTTCTATGAAGATTTTTCTAAATAGTTATAAAAGACATTCTCAAATGAAAAGTATATAAAGTTTCAAAGCATACTATACACATTTAAATTGTAAAATCGATTTGTTAATTATAAAAGCCTCAAAAAAGAAATTACTTGTTTTAAATTCCATTATAAATAAAAATCAAAGACTCAACCTAACATCTGATATAATAATACCTAATATGTAGACATGAAATTGATTAATATTCTCATATTTTACTGATTTTTGTTACAAGAAGAGTTGTAAGGCACCTGCCTAGTTATCAGCAAAGAGAACTGCAAGATACCTTTTGGTCAATACCCTATTTCCTCAAAATTTCCCATCTTTTGTCAGTTCTGCTTGATTCTTCTCTCCATCTCTATATGGTTTGACTTTTTAGTATAATTTTAGTTGGATCATGCTGATCTATCTTCAAAGAAACACACCAGTGTGGAGGAGAAAGAAACCTGTTTTTTACATAGGGACAACTTTGTTTTAGACTCCGAGATAGACAGGAATGAACTTGTTAGATCCAAATTTCTGATTAGAGTCATAATATGTTCCTCAATTTCAGCTTTTCCTCAAAGAGCTTTAAAAGTAAATCTTGTGGTTTAAAATAATAATGATTACTTTCAGTATTTTTTTTGTTCCTTGTTCCTTTCTTGCCTGTTTCTGTCCTTAAGAATAGTATTTTTCCCATCTTTAGTCCATACTTGGTTTTCAAAATACTTTTGTTTAATTTTCTATGAAGATCTGTATTTTTCTGAGAAATATTTTGGTTCAAAGGAAAGAATGAGATAGTGATAAAGGCTATAATTTAGTAGCTAACATAATATTGACAAAAAATGCTTTTCACTAGTGGGAAAATATCCTCTAGAGGATAGTAAGACTATAAATTATGCCTTTTTTCATATTTATATGCAGTCAAAATTATTTCCTGATTTTTTTAAACTATTTTTACAGTCCCAGTGGGTCTTTGTTATCTTGCTTGGAGCAGGTTAAAACATACCTGCTTACTGATGGAACATGCAAGTGCGGCTTGGAATGTCCTCTTATTCTTCCCAAGGTAACCATTTCACAATGGAATAACAGCAATTTTTATTTCTTATTTTAAGGAATTTATATATTTGCTTTTCTCATTTGGCATTTCATCTAATATTAGTTCTCCAGTCATATATTCATTTTAATTCTTTAATTAGACATCTTTTACATACCTTTTGGAATGCTTAAAGATTATGGAATAATTCAAGTCATTTCAAAGATGACAAACCTATATTCGTATTAAATACTTCATTAAAACTACCACTACGCCTTTGATTGGAGCTATGCCTATCTTAGTACTTTGTACTACAATATTTTATTTCAATACTGTAACTCTTCAAATCAGCAGTATTACTGTTCACGTGAGTGCTGATAAACCTGTCAGGGATACACTATTCCTAAAATCACAAAGCTGAACCCTCACAGACAAACTATGAAACTGTTTTATTACTTTATAAGGTAACAATTAAAATCATGTATAATGGTAAAATATAATTTGCTATAGAAATAGATCATTCTTCGAATATGTGTTATAGCGCTGGTTTTAAAACTAAAGATTAATAAACAACATTATCCTTTGTATGTCACTATATCCTTAAAGATTTACATAATAAATGATGTCTTTTAAAAGGGGTAATAGATTTTTTAATTAGTGAAAAGATAATATTAATATAGAAATAAAAGGGAACCAAAGACAAAGCACGTAGAAACGTCGTAGCTTTTCTTTTGTTTCTATAATTGTACTTCATTTTTTTTTATACTGTGATAACATGAGAAAGTCTTGATAATTGGAAATTTTATCAGATATATCTCTCTCCATATATGTATCTTGGCTATCTTAGAATTAGTATAATTTTCATTATTTATTTTGCCAATAAAAACCATGAGTTCAGCCATGTTTATTAAGTTGTATAAAGTTGCTTTTCTTAAATTTAAAAATTGAGAAAATTATATTCAAATTTATTATGGTTTAATATATGTACAACTTTTTTTCTTTCTGAACAAGATCTTTTTAGTAAACGTTGTCACAGACATATTCTAAACTAAGACTGTGTTTTTTCCAGGTATTTAATTTTGATCCTGGAGCTGCTGTGAAACAGAGAACTGCAGAAGATGTTAAGGCAGATGAAGATGTCACAAAACTATGCATACATAAAAGAAAAATCATTGCAGTGGCCACACTTCATAAAAGCATGGAAGCCCCACACCCTTCTCTGGTGCTCACCAGTCCTGGAGGAGGAACAAGTATGTAATGTGGCTAAGGGGTTAGGAATTCTCCTCCCTCACTCTAAGAGGAGTTGTTGGAATTTACTTACCCAATTATTTTCCCACTACACTTTTCAAATGTGCAGAATACTTTTAAGATTTTATATATTCTATCATTTCATTATAAATGGCAAATTAGTTCTGAAAAATTCCCATGAGGTTATTTCCCAGAATTTCATACCTAGATCATCTAGTTATACAATCAGAATAAACAAAAATTAGCACCTGCAGATGCTATGCAGATATATAGAACAGGGTTAACAAAAGAAAAAGTTCTATTGGCTTCCTAGGGCTATATTGAAATGTGTATCAGTCCCTAAATGTAATTTGGCATTGTTATTCTTTCATTCATGTAATGACTATTTATTGAACACCTACTAGAAATCTTCTTGCCAAGATCTTTATATGTTGACACATGCGCACACACACACACACACACACATTCTTTTTAATAAAATTTCAAAGGAAAAGTACAGAGATAGTTCACTAAGTACACATATACTCTTCATTTTAATTCACCAGGTAACATTTTGCTAAAGAAAGTTGCTAATATTGTCACAATTCACTCCTAAATATTTCAGCGCACAAGGACATTCTCCTACATAATCTAATGACCACATTAGGAAATTTAACACTGATATAATACTGTTATCTAATATATAGCCTATCTTCCAATTGTCCAAATGTCTCTTTTTGCGTCTTTAAAAATTCAGACTTTTTTAAATCCAAGATACAATCAAAGATTGTGCACTGCAGTTAGCTGTTTCATTTGATTTACATCAATTCCCCAGTTTTTTGTTTTTGTTTTTTTTTTAGTCTTGCATGAGCTGTATTTAGCTTTTTGAAGAGTTCAGGCCACTTTTGCAGGATGTTCCTTATTTTGGATTTGCCTAATTGGTTCCACACAATTATGTTAGGATAAATACGTTTTGGTAGAAATTCTTCATAAGTGGTTTAATATCCTCATTAGAATTTTTCTCATTGTTAAAGTACCTTTTATGATTAATATGTACATTGGAATTATACTTTGACACTGAGAAGCTAACTTCTTTTTGTAAAGGGCTGGAATATGAACACTCTTCAAAATCTTATAATCTCTTTATTCTTGAACAACAATTCAGAATAAAATGTGGCTGAGCACCAAAGTGTTTGTTGATAAGGAACAGTTTATACTATCCACGTTTGCGGAGTTCTGAAAATTGGAAATGAGCAGAACTTGTAGTGATAAAGAGACTTTATGGCAGAACTCAAATTTGGACCAGCCTTGGAAAAAAATGGATCTTAGACATATGAGAAAAATAGGAAAAGTATTTTTCAGAATGAGTGTGGTATAATTAAGGAATGATGTGGAAACTAAAATGACATGAATGGGAGATTGAATAGGTGTAAGTAAATTATAGCCAGACTATCAAGAGCCTTTGGATGCAAAGAACAGATTCTATATGATACAGGTAATTAAAAATTCACATTTAGAACTCATGCAAAGAGCATAAGTAGAGACAAATTTGGCAGTTGTTAGCATGGAGCTACTTTCCAATAAATGAACTTCTAGTAAGGTACAGTTTTTAAAAGTAAGATTGTTACAGGGCTAGGGATTTAGCTCAGAGGCACTGCATCTGCCTTGCAAGCGCAAGGTCCTGAGTTTGATCCCCAGTACCAAAAAGGAAAAAAAAAAGATTGTTACAGCAGCCAAGCATGTTGGCACATGCCTGTGATCCCAGCACTCAGGAGGCTGAGACAGGAGGATTGCCATGAATTTGAGGCCAGCTTGGGCTACATAGTGAAACCCTATCTCAAAAAAAAAAAAATAGGTACAGCAATTTGGGGGGGGGGTACCAGGGATCGAACTCGGGACCTTGTGCTTGCAAGGCAGGCGGTGGAACCACTGAGCTAAATCCCCAGCTAGATACAGCAATTTAAAGATATATTTAATAATAATAAACTATTTGTACTTTACGCTATCCTGCCACCATAGTGAAGCTATGTTTTCATTTTTGTATATTACATGTGTGTTCATACTTACTCTTATTTGCTGCTGATCTCACATCACATTTTATCAAAATTTTGCTTGTTTCCACAGAGTCTGCTTTGTTGCCTTTCTAACCACCCTCACAGGATTTTCACCTAGGTCCTTTGTCATTAGTTATTGAAATTATTTTATCTTGTACTTTTCTTTTAAAGCAAGATCTTACTAAGTTGCCTAGGCTGGACTCCAACTTGCAGTTCTCCTGCTGCAGCCTCCCAACATCCAGGGTTTACAAGTGTGCACCACCATGCCTGAGTCAGTGTTTGACTATTACAGGCAGTAATAGGTACAGCTCCATCCTTCTTTTAAGTGGTGCACTTTATTGTCAATTGCTACTCTTTTTCTATCTTCAGACATAGCATTTGTTCCCTAACTTTAAAATATGTTTTACTGAAGTTATGGTTTAAATAATTAAAAATTCAAAAGACTCACATAGTTTTCACCTCTTTTTACATAAGTATATAAACATTTATTTTGTTTTGATTTATTTTTTTAAATGTTTCCTTGATTATACACAAAAGTACCTGATGGATGCCTAGCCTTTGCCCTTGCCAGTTCTTATATGCTTTGGTTCTTTTCACATAACATCACCATGACTTTTGTTTGTCGAGTACTGTATTCCTGTTATTTTAAGTGTGACTGTCTTTTCCCAGGTACAGAAGCCATCCTTTCTAAATCAGCTATTATCTAAATTGTTAATTGAATATAAAAATGTCACTGTGTTTTTAATCACTGAACTAAAGATAATTATATGAACACATTAGTATCTAAGAAAAGGTGCAAGCAGGTGGCTTTTTTCATTAAACAGTCAATCCCATAATAATGCTAGGGATGTTACTACACATAATGTTCTCAACTATATGCCAAGCACAATGTCCCAATATTTAATATTTAATACATTACTTCCCAAAATTTAATACATTACTTTCTGAGCTGCAAACTTTAAAAATCTCTATAACAAGATAATAAGCTTCAGTTGAATTTATCTACTGCTTTCTGTTGTTGGTTTTCAGCATTTCGTATGTTATATCCCAAAATAACTCTATCAAAGAACTTCTACCATGCTAGAATCAGAAAGCCCACATTTCCCAAGGAAAACATGTTCACTGTTTTCCCCTACTACTCAAGTTCACTCTACCTAGACTTCTATGTACACCAGGTTGTAAAAGACACTTAGAAGTTATTTTATTTGACCTGCATACTATCAGCAACTGAAAGTATATCTTAAATGTATAATTATTCTTCTAAGTAAGTATACCTCTGATTGCAAATTAAGAATGCTTACTAATAGCTTTAGGTCTCAAAATAGACATGGCAGACATATAGTATGAATAATACCACTTTCATATCCTGTGCCTTAATAGACCCATTGTCATTTTCTCATGGAGCACAGCTAGAGCTTAGCATCCCTTTCAACACAGAACATAGCACTCTAAGAGCCCACCACAAATTGATGGGAATTGGCATATGAAACAAATTTTATATGCCATCTCTGGTTTAGAAGGCACAACTTCATGAAATAGTTAAGGATCCTTTGGGGCTAAAAAACTTAATCCTAGAATTCTGACATGACAGGGTGAAAGAAAATTCTGTGTGATGAGCCAGCTTGCTTTTGTTGCCTGTATTCTGTCTGATCTCCAAAAGAACTGAAGGGTCTCCAAAAAGTCAGAGAGGGAGAAATGCACTTGGGTAAAAAGAGAATACTCAGTTGGAAACCAGTGCTGAAGGGTTAGCACGCTAAATTTTACATGAGAGTTCTAGCCTGATAAAAGAACTGAAATCTTTTACCTAGTTGGTTGACTAAAAGCTGTTTCTAAAATAATGACTAATTAACAGCAAAAAAATTAGTGTTACAGTGTTACAAACATGATGTGAAACTAAGCATGATTGTAGTATTATTGCATTTATATTTTTCATCACTCTCATTAAAAGATTTGCAATCCCACTCACTTAATTCATAAAAATTCAGTTTTAATCTCACAGTGCAAATGTTGGGATAAGATATATTGCTATATCTGTCTTTAGAAGGTTTCAATAAAATAACAGAAACATTTATAGGCTAACAAAATTTCTGGGGCAAATGGAAACTCATTTAAATCACAGAAGAAAATATTATGCCACACAGATCACAATTTTCCTTTGTAAATATATGTTCTCAGAAATCTCAAGTCCAATAAGATACTAATTTTGCCATTTTACGTGGGCTGTCAATCTTGATTTTTGCATGTTCTGAATATTATTATATATGCTGCCGAAGCAAGCACTGCATGTTCTAAATATTGCTAGAATGACCAGTGTCAGTATGCAAGGAGTAGTTAGGTACCCATGCTCTTTCAATAAATAGAAAGTGAACAAGCATAATGAGAAGTTATTGAGAACCTTTGGACCACTAAGAGAGAATAATAGGCATGTTTTAGATCAAAGTTTAATATAGCTTGTAGAACTTTTTTAATTGCATAGAATTACAACTTTTATTTGCAAATTTGTATTCCAGATGCTTTTCTTTCTTCTCCCTACCTGATTTCTTCCTCTTCTTCCCTCCCTGCCAAAACAAAAGAATAGAGACGATTAATAGAATTCTCTTTCTCTTCCACTCAGATGCAACTCCAGTAGTACCTTCACGGGCAGCAACTCCAAGATCAGTAAGAAATAAGTCTCATGAAGGAATTACAAATTCTGTAATGCCTGAATGTAAGAATCCTTTCAAGTTAATGATTGGATCATCCAATGCCATGGGAAGACTGTATGTACAAGAACTTCCTGCAAGCCAGCAACAAGAACTCCACCCTGTCTATCCTCGGCAGAGATTGGGCAGCAGTGAACATGGACAGAAATCTCCATTCCGAGGCAGCCATGGAGGCCTGCCCAGCCCAGCATCATCAGGTTCCCAGATTTATGGAGATGGCTCAATCTCTCCGAGGACTGACCCACTTGGAAGCCCAGATATTTTCACAAGAAATAATCCTGGTTTTCATGGAGCTCCCAGTTCTAGTCCTATTCACCTGAATAGGACTCCTCTTTCTCCACCTTCAGTAATGCTACATGGTTCTCCTGTACAGTCATCCTGTGCAATGGCTGGAAGGACTAATATACCTCTTTCCCCAACCTTGACTACAAAGAGTCCAGTAATGAAAACACCAATGTGTAATTTTTCAACTAATATGGAAATGCCACGAGCAATGTTCCACCACAAACCACCCCAAGGCCCACCTCCCCCTCCTCCACCTTCTTGTGCTCTTCAGAAAAAGCCATTAACACCTGAGAAAGATCCACTTGGCATTCTTGACCCGATTCCTAGTAAACCAGTGAATCAGAACCCTGTTATCATTCATCCAACCAGTTTCCATTCAAACGTCCACTCTCAGGTACCTGTGATGAATGTAAGCATGCCTCCTGCTGTTGTTCCTTTGCCAAGTAATCTCCCTTTGCCAACTGTAAAACCTGGTCACATGAATCATGGGAGTCATGTACAAAGAGTTCAGCATTCAGCTTCAACCTCCCTCTCCCCTTCTCCAGTGACATCCCCAGTGCACATGATGGGGACTGGAATTGGAAGGATTGAGGCATCGCCCCAAAGATCACGCTCATCTTCCACATCATCAGATCATGGAAATTTCATGATGCCACCTGTAGGACCCCAGGCCACCTGTAGTGGTATTAAGGTTCCACCCAGGTCACCACGGTCAACAATAGGGTCCCCAAGGCCATCAATGCCATCAAGCCCTTCTACCAAGTCCGATGGACATCATCAGTACAAGGAAATCCCTAACCCATTAATTGCTGGAATGAGTAATGTACTAAATACTCCAAGCAGTGCAGCTTTTCCTAGTGCATCTGCCGGAAGTGCTTCTGTAAAGAGTCAGCCTGGTTTGCTGGGAATGCCTTTAAATCAGATCTTGAACCAGCACAATGCTGCCTCCTTTCCAGCAAGTAGTTTACTCTCAGCAGCAGCCAAAGCACAGCTAGCAAATCAAAACAAACTTGCTGGTAACAACAGTAGCAGCAGTAGCAGTTCTGGAGCTGTTGCTGGCAGTGGTAACACTGAAGGACATAGCACTTTAAACACCATGTTCCCTCCTACTGCCAACGTGCTTCTTCCAACAGGTGAAGGGCAAAGTGGTCGAGCAGCACTAAGAGATAAGTTGATGTCTCAGCAAAAAGACTCGTTACGAAAAAGAAAACAGCCACCTACCACAGTGTTGAGTTTGCTCAGACAGTCTCAAATGGATAGTTCTGCGGTTCCTAAACCTGGACCTGACTTGCTAAGGAAGCAGAGTCAGGGTTCATTTCCCATCAGTTCAATGTCTCAGTTACTACAGTCTATGAGTGGTCAAAGCTCTCACTTGAGTAGCAATAGTACCCCAGGTTGTGGGGGCTCAAATACTGCTTTGCCTTGCTCTGCTAACCAGCTGCATTTTACAGATCCCAACATAAACTCCAGTGTTCTGCAGAATTCACTGACACAGAACATACCTTTAAGAGGGGAAGCCGTGCACTGCCACAATGCAAACACTAACTTTGTTCACAGTAACAGCCCAGTCCCTAACCACCATCTTGCAGGTTTAATAAATCAGATTCAGGCTAGCGGGAACTGTGGGATGCTCAGTCAGTCGGGCGTGGCTTTAGGAAATTCATTACATCCCAATCCACCTCAGTCAAGAATTTCAACGTCCTCCACTCCAGTGATACCAAACAGCATTGTTAGCAGCTATAATCAAACAAGTTCTGAAGCAGGTATGGTTTTATTAGAAAAAAGTACCCAAAGGTACTAAATTTTTCTACGTTTTTTAAAAATTTGTACCAAAATATTTATTATGATAAGAAATGACCCTTTCCCCATTCTCTTCATTTCTTTAGTATTTATAATTTTATCTACAGAAAGCTAAAAATTTGTCTTTTGGAAAGAATAACAGCTAAGGGGAGTCCATGTGTTTCCGTTATTTGTTGTCAATCTGTGTCGTTTTGAATATTGTTCAACTTTCATTTGGTTTAATAACCATTGGACTATGAACTGCAAAAGAAGCCATAGAAGGCAGGGTTTCCTGGTTATGAGACATGTCCTTGACCTATGCCAATACAAAAGCCGTTTCCTTAGCTTTGTTTGTATTCAGGTAAATGAAACTCACCTTGAAAAATCCAACAAGGCAAAGACAAATGAGATATTATTTTTCTTGCTGCTGAACAGAAATAGGTTAATGGATAAGAAAAGGTAACTAGAAGTTGTATGAAATAGGAAGCTGTCTTCTAATGTGTTTTCTTATCCTAGTTTGCTATCATTTATTATTCTTTGAGGAAATTCAAGAATGGACATCGGCTACTTCCTTTTTTAAAAAAAAAAAGTAGTAATTTAAGTTTTCTAATAAAAAAGGCTTGAAAACCTGATTTCCAGAATTTTTTATCTTGAAAATGTTTTAAATTTTCCTGTAGAACTAAACCATTATTTTTACCCTTGACATTAAAGTTTGAACCCAAATTTAATGTAAATTGTATGCACTATTAGTGAAGGAGACAATTTTATTTAAAAGTAGACACATTAGAAAAAGAACTGTGTGCAATAGTCCTCCCAAATTGTTACAAAAACTGTACCGAAGCACTAAAGAAGTAAATTCATTGAGCGGTCAGAATATTTGACTGTGGAAACATTAGAAAAAATGTTCTCAATGTACCCCCAAACCCAACACTAATGATATCAGATTTGTGAGAAGCGACAGGGAAGAAATAAGAGACAACCGCAGAGACATTATTCATATTTGAAAAGAGTGGGCTTAAGAAACAGATTGCTACTGGAAATGGGAAAACTTCTGGGCCCTTAACTAATAAGCGGTCATATAGATAATGCATGGACTACATTACACCACCATGCTGGAGAAGCATGATCTATGTGTCTGTGCTGTAGTAAGACCAAGTATTTTTCTTCCTGTTTTGCCATCTTACATCTGCCGTCCTTCACAACCTGTTATGTGTTATGTCTTGATGTCAGTATTTAATGAAAAACTGTCCAGTGACCCTTTATGTTAAAAAAAAGACAAGGTTTAAAAGATATGTGAAATGATTAGTTTAAAGGACCTCATGAAATTTTCTTTTTCATGTGTTTAACAGGATAGTTACTCCATAAAGAACTTTCATCTTTTCTCTGAACGATATTCCTTTTTAGTTTATTTCACACAAATAAAATTTAATCTTATATATTTACAGGATTGAAGTTACATAAAGTCCATTAACTGTTTCAAGATATACCATATTTATTGAGCACATTTTCCGTCATTTTGAGGGAGACATTTTAGTCTCATTATATTATATAGTTTTGATATTCCTTACCTCAGTTTACTTAATTTCAGGTCTAAAATCATATGTGCAAAGTGTATGTATTTTATTAAGAATGTATTTCAACTCATCTGTAGTGGAAAAGACCAACATTTATTTATATTCTTGTCTCTTCTGAGTGTCAAGTTTAAACTTACTTTATATCATCTTGGTCACTTATTTTCTTGTTCCATGTTATTTTATAAAACATCTGACCTGGAATGCTAGTGTTCGAGGTGTCAAAGCACACATTAAAAATTTGTTAATGGAATATATTAGCATATAAATAGCTAAAAGGAACAAGAATAAATGTCTACTAATGATATAGATGTGACCAATCATGTAAGCTAATAGGAATCATATGCCTTATAAAAATCTAGGTCAGTAAGAATTTTAAAATTTTTTTTTTTGGTACTGGGGATCAAACTTGTGTCCTTGCGCTTGTGCAGCAGGCAGCAAAACCACTGAGCTAAATCTCCGGCCCTTTTAAAAATATTAAACCTAGTAAAATGTAATACTAATTAATGTACATAGGTTTGATGTATAAAAATGGATTGATTTACTAATTAACAAAACTCTGTTGAGCTAAATATTAAGGTCTTTAATGCCATGTTTCTCTTTCCTGTGTAGTATATTGCATATGAATGTACTGTCATAATTGCCTCACCTAAATGTCTCTTTCACTGACATGTATTCATTCATCAAATAATCATCGAGGGCTGAGGCTGGGTATTCACAATGAGACAACAGATGACAGTCACAGTTATCTCTCATGAGAGTTTTGCTAGTATTCTTAACATATGAGTAAGCCATTAGAAAAAAACTACATTTTATTCTTAAAATGTTGCTTATTGTTATCATGTGTACCTATCATGAGTACCTATCATGTGCCAAGGGGTTTACCTATACTATTTATAATCTGTGCAGTTTTCCAGAGTATAAGGTATTATACTTTATAGACAAAGAATCTGACCCTCAGAGAACTTATCTGTCCAGGATCATATGTAGCTGAATCAGAATTTGAACACAGTTCAGCTGATTCTAAAATCCATTTTCTTTCCAGCTGTTTCAGTTCTTCATCTGAAACATTTAGTATTAAAAAATATTGTTTTCCATTTCAAAATCTTTTAAAATGTTTAATAGATAATGAATTAAAACACATTAATGCATGTTAGAAGACACATTTGTAAATCCTTGATATACTTTAAGACAAAAGCAGTTATTTTTGCCTTCTCTTTGGATTCTGATTGCATAGCATACAGTGATTAGAATGTTTTCTGTCAATGCAGATGAAATGTTTAAAACACCAAAAAACTGCCACTTATTTGTGAGTCACATGTACTGAACTTTCTGTTAATGAATTATCACCTCACTCAGAAAAGAGAAGGTTTCCTAGTGGGTCGTGTGTCAGTAGACCTTTGAACGAAGTGACTGCAGATGCCACTCATGATATTCCAAGCATGCCAACATGGTAAAGGTGAAAGACCCACAGGTAACATGCTCCAACTCCACTCTATGGTAACAGAGCCTAGATACAACTCAGGTGACCTCCTGCTCACTCCAGTGCCTTTCTGCACTCCTAAAAGCAGTCCGAAAATATTACATTATGATACTAAGATAAGAAATGACTTCCTCTGAAAATGCTTGATATAACAGGTAATTTACTCTAAAAACTTCTTTTAAAGAGAGTTCTTCTATCCTAAAAACCTCAAATATTGCTTTTTAGGCCTAGAGTGTATTCTGTATGAGTTCACATTGAAAATGTACTACAACTCAGGTACACAAACTGGAGGCAAATACTGTGCCAAAGTCAAATAATAAAAGATACAAAATATTTGGAAAATCTAAAACTTAAGACTATGTGGGGCTTTATTCATTTTATTTGGAGTTTTCAAATTTCGTTTTCACTAATGCTTCTGAATACTCTGTATTGTAACATGTACAGATTTCTACTAGCTTTCTTAATATCAGATTACAAATGAAACTTAATACTTCCATGTAACAGATTTAGGTCCTGACAGTAGGATGTTTTGTGACATCCCTCAAATTGTAAAACAATACTTTGTAGATTTGGCAACCAAACCCAAAGTTCCTAATTGTCAGTCTAGACACTCAAACCACTGGACATAGATATCTCCTGAAATTAGTAGTATGCATTTAAAACACTCAGTTTTTAAAGAGGGACAAAATTCACCACATATGTGGTTCCAGCACATGTCCTGTGATGTTCTAGTTCAGGGAGGGATCCAAAACAGGTGCCCTTGACTGGGAAACGTCAAAAGGCCAGTGCTTCCTGGGGCCTCCCACTACTGCACGCCTGCTTACAACACAGCAGAAACACCTATCCCGTTACCCAGGCCTCTGTAGAGACTCTGCCCTCTCAGCATCCATGCAACTGTCCCTCGCCTGACCCTGAGATTTTCCACAATTTTCAAAGAAGAAAAAAGATTTAGGTTATTCTGCTAACAGGCTTAATAACAACCTTCCCTTCTTCCAAAATGATAGTCATTAAATATAACCTTTTCACTTTAAAGTGTGTTTTATATTCTATTTTTTCTAATAAAAAACATTCACTCAACTGTTCTGAGCACATGAAAATAGAACCCTATGAGGGGACAGAGTTTGAGTTTGTGACAAAAGAAAATTCAACTTTATTTGCCTTAATTCTTAAATATATACCTTAATAATATAAATAAAACTGAATAAATATATGTTCATGATTATTTATATATAAGTATATTTTTAAACTATGCAAAAGAAAGTGTTTTCTTTCAGCACAAAATGCATTCATTGAAACTCAGGACAGCTTTTGAAATGGTAGGTATAAGACAGTTAAACAGTGAACCCGTGAAAGTATGCTTTGGGTAAAAGACTACCAAGTAATGAGTTCGGAGGGGTTTTTTGTATAGATTTTTTGTTTGGTTTGGTTTTTGGTTGTATATATCTTATGTGTTCTCAAAACATGCCAGTAAAGAAAAAAAAGGGGGGAGCAGTCATCATCCCCTACATTTCCTAGATGAGGCTACGAGTGCAGAAAGATTAAGGGATGAAAATGCTCAAGGGCAATTGTACTATGGGTGTGGAAGTTTGTGACTGAATTAATAATAGTTACTGTTGAAAGCATTTTCACTCAAATTTTTAAATGCCTAGATTTTATTCCTCCTGTGATCCACAAGGCTTATAAATTTAAAATTGCCCTCTGCTCTTGTTAACAAACAAAATTATATTAAATTCTGGTTTGTATGATTTTTTAAAATCTATGTCTATTCTTTTAAATTTTTGCAAAATGAGCCATTTTTCTTTGCTGCAAGATATTTGTACTACACATAATGTTTTGCATTTTAAGGTTTCCTAACATGAGGGGTTTACATATTCCAGGTTTATTGTTTCCTTGTATACAAAAGAAGAGTTAAAATATGTTTGACTTTAGACATTGAGTCTGTGTAATCAGAAGTGATAACAGAACTTAGAGTGGATATGTTTGCTGATTCAATGATCTATTTTGTACCTTTGAAGAAATAAATTGTCCCAGTGTGCAAATTGGGAGATTTTATTCTATTGCAACACTAAGCTCACTTGTAAAGCCACTAGAAGTCTTTCCATTCTCTAGGAGATGCCTAAGCTATTTACTGAAATCAGGTAGTCAGAAAACACTTAAGCAGTTTCAAAACATACCCAGATTCTAGAAAGTAATGTCAACTCTACAAAAGTTCAACCCATAAAAACTAATGCTACCAAATAGTCCTGTGATGTCATCAAAATGGATTTATTTCCACTTGCATGCAATACTAAATGAGTCAAATCTTAATTTGAATTATTATAAATAATTACATTGTAGGAACTTAACAATAACACCAGCCAAACGAAAGAATGAAGTTATTTTCAAACTATTATACTTCTTGCAAATTAAAAGTAACAACCCACCTTTTTATGGAACTAGACAACAGAAGTCTGAAGCAGTTGCTAAGGTACTCCAGGTGTTGGAACTAGTTCATAGAAGCTCGGAGTATCTGTTCAAGACCCATGGGCACAAGCGTAAGAGAGGGTAGTCATCCCAGACATCCTAGAGGAGGGCTCAGACATTTTACAACTCCCCAGGGATACTTTTCACACTGTAGTCTAAAATACGCTCCCTGGAATACAACTCCACAGAATTGATCAATTCAGAGACATGATCCTAAGTGGTTTTTCAACTTTTTTTTTACTTCCCACGGTAAGAAATTATAATCCACTAGAGATATTTTTAATGTATAACAAGTTTTATGAAAAATATTATATAAGATGTACTTCGATATTTTCAATCCCATTCTATCTTATATCTTAGTCTTTTTTTTTTCTTTTTTAGAGTCATAACACTGTCACGAAGATTTTAGCACCCACTAAGAGATCATGGCCCACCACTTATCTGAAACAGAATTTCCACAAAATAATACCGTAGATATAAAATGTTCCCTATATTTTCTATATCATTTCTCAAAAAATAATGGTTGTGGCATACTGAAATGATTTTGCAGCCCACAGATATGTTTCAATACTGTTTTAGAATGTTGATAGGGTAATTAAGCATTTAACAAGTAGGATTGCTAGGCACTGTTTTAGACTACAGAAAAATAGAATTGAATGCTACAAAGTTGACCATTTAAAAAAAAAAACAGCACTTTCTCTGCTTATTAAACAAAAGAAAACTTTCAATGAAATGTTGATGAACAGTTTTAGTGATTGCACATGCATACTTAGAAAACCTTTCTCAATTCTTGTTTCTTCATAGTATTAGGAAAATTAATAAAAAGAGGCAATTTTTAAAAGCTTTGTTACTTGAGTGATCTGAAAAGTTCAGGAATTTTTAAATTAATTACAGCCTTTTTCAGAGTAATTCTATGTCTTAAGAAACAGAATGTGGGGACCAGGGATTTAGCTCAGTGGCTCCGCGCCTGCCTCGCAAGCGCAAGGTCCTGAGTTTGATCCCCGCTACAGGAAAGAAAAAAGAAAGAAAAAAAACAATGATTGCGCGCGCGCGCACACACACACAAATGCCTTCCTGATTTCATTACCACCATAAGCCTGACCTCCTTGACACAGTCATAACTATGCAGATGTCTTATTCTAAGATTTCAGCTACATCCTTTCCATTTCCCTTTCTCCTTCCCAGCAATGTGGCCTTGTTTTGAGCCGAGAGCATTTCCTAAGATACTGCCATTGCTCCCTTCCCCATCTCCTCTACCTTCTCTAAGCTATTTGGGTTTTTTTGTTTTGGGGTTTTTTTTGTTTTTGTTTTGGTACCGGGGATTGAACTTGGGTCCTTGCGCTTCCGCAGCAGGCAGCGAAACCACTGAGCTAAATTCCTGGCCCTGAGCTATTTGGTTTTGAGTCTCTTCCATTCCTTGTAGAGAACGAAATAGTCTCCAGTCCCTAGGTCTTTCTATTACTTATAAAACAATGCTAGGACTTTATATCAGAATCCAAAACAGAATGATAGGGATTGATATACTTTTGTTAATATACATTACCGTGCATTATTACTAAAGCTTGAGAATGAAGTCTTATTGGAAGATCTAGACTTCTCATAAAATCATCCTTCAGTTTATTATAATTAAAAATCAGTCCTTTAAATACAGAAGAGAAAATTTCACTTTCAATGGAATTAAAAAGTAAATTAGACTTAGACTCATTAGGCCATCATATTTTCTCTTATCTCTAGAAGTATTTTATTAAGGATTACTATTGACCCTGTTTACAATGGAAGTATACTTCCAAAGCAAATGACAAAATTGAGTAGTGAAAAATAACTTACATGACTCATTTCTTGGATTCATAAATTCTATGGATAAAAATCAGTATTCACACTTAGCAGTTTAGAAATAGTTTCTTAGCATAGTGTATAGTCAAAATTAGAGATATAGAACAAACCAGTATAGAAACATTTTTAAATATTTAATCTGCTTGGTATGAGCTTTGTGCACTTTTTTTTGTACATATTTAAGAGTCAAGCATATAAGAGTTTGGCACAATATGAACAATTGCTTTCTCAAAAAATGTTTGTGAACAGAAGGAAAAGAAATCTAAAGAGGCAGACATTACCTCATTTTTCAAATCATTTCTAAAATTGAAGCAAGTAAATATTCTCAAGAATTAAATTAATAATGTTACAAAAATATGTGTTCTTAAATCCTTAAAATTTTTAAGGATTTAAAAATATTTAAGGATGGCTGTTTCTGTGTACACATACATATATAGAAGTATAAATGGTGTGTACAGAGTACTATATATCTGGAAATCTACCCTATGAGGCAAGCTACCACTGTTTCCTCATGAAACTAGACCGTGTTGATCACTGGGTGTCTGGGAATATGATCCAGCACCTGCCAAGTTAATTTGAGTAGATTTTAGTGTTCCCTCCTACTTTTCTTGTTGCTTTTTTGAGACAGGGTCTTGATGTGTAGTTCAGGCTGTCCTTGAACTTGCCCCCAGCAATTCTCCTGCCCCAGCCTCCCAAGTGCTGGTATTCCTTCTACTTTTAAAGCAACACAGACAATGAGAAAAAAAATGCCATTTCATGGTGGCTGGTATAAAATAACCATTTTTTCCAAAGGATTTTGACCTAGTAACTTGTTCCAGAATTCCAGCTGCCTTTTGCTTATTTAAATGCTAAATGTTTAATGAATAATTTATTTTTTAAAAACTCTTAACAACTGTCCCTTTCATTAAACATAAAGTATCTTAGCTACAAAACAAAAAAAAACAAGAAAGAAAAATAACAAACCATCTTCACGTGCTTCAACAAATCAGAAGGATTTTATACAGAACTATGAATTTCCCCAGATAGTGCCCAATCAAGATTAAGTGGTCCAGAAATAAACTATCTCCAAATTTCCCTCCAGGTATAAAAATTCAGGTTCCTTTTTGAATGACCCCCAAGCATTAATGAATGACTTCAAGAACTAACAGTACTTTGGGGTGGGTCTGTCCCTCTATAAGATGTTTCTAACTTCTTGGAGTACCTGGGAGACTTCTAAGATAACTTATCTTCTATCATCTCCCTTCCAGTGTCCTTATCTCCTGGCAATGGACCAATACACTAGAAAGTCAGTTTTCATTTTCTGTACATACATGCCCACACACAGTATCAAACTAATTTCCAGAAGTTGAGCTCAAGTTTTATGGTCATATTAGATTCATTCAACCAACAAATACTTTTTGAATGCCATGCCTGTGTCAGAGGCTGTGTTAGGTCTTTAAATACAAGGAAAATAAAAAAAGAATCTTGCCTTTAATGGCTTAGAAAGATGACTTCAGCTTTCTTCACTATTTGTATAAGACAGCAGGTTTAACCATGGGCAGAGGGAGCTGGGGTATGGGAAAGCTACACATATATTCAGTCATGTGACTTTGTTTTGGAGAAACACAGGACTCTATTACCTTCTATCGTCCACATTATCTCCTTGTATTTTTTAGAAAATCATTATGCTTCTACTTAGAAGCCCTCTTTATCCTTTCATCTCTCAAATCCAAGATCAAATGTTACTACATATGTGGTTTTCTCTGACATCTTCAGTTTTATAATTGTCCCCTTGTTACATACACCTGTTGTAGCTCTTAGCATATTGCATAATAGTTATACTAGTTAATGCAAGAAAAGAGCTTTAAATTTTCCTAGTTTAAAACTCACTAAATGTATATTTTACATAGGATAGGGGCCAGGGATTTAGCTCAGTGGTTTCACCGCCTGCTGCACAAATACAAGGGCCCGAGTTCCATCCCTGGTACCAAAAAAGAAATGTATATTTTACATAGGATAAAGATAAACTGGAAGATCTGTCTTCATCTCTGTGCCCAAACTGGAAGTTCCTGCGGGAAAGGGCAGGGTATTTTTTAAAATTTATATCACTATTTCTATCCTATTGTCCAGCTGAAGATAGCTGTTTGTTGATTAGTTGAAAATTAAGGAAAATGAAAAATACATCTTGATCCACATATCACCTTTAAAAAGCTTATGATATTCACTGCTTTCCTGTTCATAAGGCAAAAATACACCCAGGGTAACTATACATTTTTATTGTAATTCCTCAAGAATATTTAGATGGAGAACTGTAAAAATAATGTTATCGCTAAATGACTACTTACTTGAATCACAAATATGAGTGCAGAGAATGTTGCAAGTTAAAGACCATAAACACTATTAACCTTTAAGGAAAAATCTTTATCTACAAAGTGTTGCCATGTATATGCCAGAGTATTTTGAAAATGTGGTTTGCTTGTGGTTAGAAGAACAATAATCTCTACATTTAAATATGGCATTTTTATTAAGCAGGTAGGAAAAAAGGCCACTGATAGTGATTACTAGTAAATAAGACTTTAACTACCTCTTTTAAAAAAACGGTTTCCAAATGCAAATAATGCACAGTACCTATGTATGGAAATGGCAAGATTAAAGAAGCAATGAAATATTTAAGGTGTTGATTGTTTTGTAAAAAATCTGGATTAATATTTAAAGAATTGCGTGCAATATGCCTACTTCAGCATTTGATATGTCTTCTTACCATAATCTTTGTGAGCATAGTCATTATTCCATGATATGTCATAAATATTTATATATTTTCAAACAGGTTTTTAAAATCTTATTCTTTAAATAAAACACTAAGAGCTTTACAAACAAAAAGGCACCAAAAATAAGAACCAAGATATATTATGTAAAGGTACAAATTCCCAATAATGAATGTCAGCATATTGTATACCTAAAATGTACCAATAAAATTAATGAATTTTTTTAAAAGGCACCATAACAAATGGGGAAAAAATTACAAATCCTTGCCATGGAGATATTCTGTATGGTATGTTGAAAATGCTGAATTACACTTAACTTCTGTTATCACTTACTAATGTCAGTTATAACAATAATTGCTAACTCCTTTTATTTGTGTAGGCTTTTACACCTTACAAACCTTTTACTTTTTCTCACAACAATCATGCCAAGGATGACATTTTTTCTGAGGAAATAATTCAATGGTAGCAATAACATAAATATATTCATCCCTGTACTCTAATATGATGAAAAGTCAAAATATACATGTCAGATTTTATCAGAATGGTTCAATAAATGTGGTAAGTCTGTATAGTACACTGTTAAAATACATCTACAAAGTTTATGTATCGAGGAAATATTTTGTTATTCTATTAGGTAAAAACAAGAATATAAAATTAATTGTACTACTATTACAACTATGAAAACATTTCTGCATATTTGAATAAGGCTTCAACGCTAACACAGTCAAATGTAAAAGCATTAAAATGTTTTAGTTTTAGATTTGTAGTGACACAACCATTGTTTATTATAATATATAAATTATTACTTTGAAATAAAATTAAAAGCATATACCTATAGTGGCAAAATGCATGTGTTACCTAAAAGAATGCATCTCTTTAGGGGAAGCTCTTTAACAAAGAAAAAGTGATTGTAGGTTCCTTTTCAGTAGAATGTGCTTTTCATCTTCCCTACCCCACTCACCCCTTGAGCTCTGGATCATCGGGATGATTGATTCCACAGAATAACTGCTGCCCAGGCTACACCTCAAGAGATGAATTTTCAACTGGTCTGGGTTATGGTTCATGTATTGGTCTGTTCTGATGCTTAGTTTTGTTTTGTTCTTTTAATTTCTCTAGATAATCTTATTGTGTAGCTTTGGTTGAGAACCACTAATACAATAATAGCAACTGAGATTTTATATCTCAAAATATTAAATATTTTGAATTTTCATCTTTAGTGTAAGACTATCAAGAATAAGAATGCCATTCAAATGAAGCCTGACCTAATTTAAGATATCATAAGTAAAACATCTTTGTACTATCACAATGACAAAAATAATTATTTTTACTCATTGTTTAAAAATCATGATAAAATAGAGTGTTGATGAGAGATGAGCCCTGTCATCCACTGCTTATAAGAATGTAAACCATATAACAATCAATTTCACAAGAGGGTAATTTAACAATATGTAATTAAAGCTTTTAAAATATGTAAACATTTTTATCCCTAGAATTCCATGTCCAAGAATTTATCCTTACAAAATAATTGGGCAAAATGACAAAAATAATGTCAATAAGAATGGTTATCATATTGTGGCCTATAATAGTAAAAAATTGGAAAACATTCATGACTAGGTTGATTATATTATGTGTATCAATACATGGCACTAGTGAAATGATTCTGTAGCTATATATGAGTTAACATGGAAAGACATTCACAATACATTTACTAATGAAAAAACTTACAAAATAAATGAAAGTTCTATCTTTTCCTATGATTCTACTTTTATTTTAAAATATATGTATATGTACTTATATATCTACACATATATTTGCAAATGTATACATGTACATACATGTGGGAAAGCCCAGAAAGCTACACACCAAAATATCAATAGTTATCTCCATAGGTACTTTTTGTTTTCTGCTTTATATATTCATGTACATTCTAGGTTTCTGGGATTCTGTTTTGTTACCATTAAAAGCAGGTACTTGTTTTATAAATAAAGACCAAAAACTTTTTGAAAATAAGAAACATAAAATGAAGATTTGTTACTTTTATCTACCCAACTGAATGAACAACAACAGATTCTGCCATCATCACTGGTCCAGCTGTCCAGCCACTCAGTTTCTACTTGTCTCTTTGCCTGTTTGATACTCAGCAACAGCTGTTTCTTAGTATGTCAAACTTCTTCAATATATTTATTTTCAAATTAAATAAAGTTCCATTAACAGATGTCAAATCATCTCTGATACAGTTAATGCAGTTACAGTCAATGAAGTTGCCATGTAATAAATGCTGTACATTGAAATGTATCATAATGCATTTTAGGAACAGTCTTGCTTAATATCCATAATAACTGGGTTTCTTTTTCCCCCTGTTTTAGGAAGTACAGGTCCATCTTCCTCCGTAGCCATAGCTGGCTCCAATCATCCTGCCATCACAAAGACAACATCTGTTCTTCAGGATGGAGTCATAGTCACCACCGCAACTGGAAACCCCCTGCAGAATCAACTGCCCATTGGGAGTGATTTTCCTTTTGTTGGCCAGGAGCACGCACTTCATTTTCCATCCAACAGCACTTCAAACAACCATCTTCCACACCCCTTGAACCCCAGCCTCCTCAGTTCTCTACCTATCTCTTTGCCAGTGAATCAACAGCATCTCCTAAACCAGAATCTATTAAATATCCTCCAGCCTTCAGCAGGAGAAGGCAAGTCTGAGATCAACCTCCACCCTTTAGGTTTTCTCAACCCAAACGTAAACACTGCTTTAGCTTTTCTCTCCGGTGACATGGATGGACAGGTATTACAGCCTGTTCACTTTCAGCTCTTAGCAGCCCTGCTTCAGAACCAAGCCCAAGCAGCTGCCATGCTTTCCCTGCCATCTCTCAATCTGACTATCTCAGATCTTTTGCAACAACAAAATACTCCTTTACCCTCATTAACACAGACGACAGCCCCACCAGACCATTTGCCAAGCAATTGGTCAGACAACAGCCAAGCTGAGACCCTTTTAACTAGCCCCTTGGGGAACCCTTTACCAAGTTTTGCAGGCAGTGACACTACTTTTAACCCCCTATTCCTCCCAGCTGTCACTGGGGCCTCAGGATTAATGGCCTTGAATCCCCAGCTGTTGGGAGGTGTCCTGAACTCAGCATTGGTCAACACTACTAATCATCCAGAGGTTTCCATAGCAACCTCCTCCCAGGCAACCACTACCACAACCACTACATCATCAGCAGTGGCAGCACTGACTGTCTCAACACTTGGTGGGACAGCAGTGGTGTCCATGGCAGAAACATTGCTGAATAGATCTAATAATGCTGGGGGTGCACCTGGTCCAGCTAAACTCAACAGTAACTCTGTGGTGCCACAGCTCCTTAACCCTCTACTGGGGACAGGTCTGCTTGGTAAGTTAAAGTTTTTCACAAAATTTTTTAATAAGAACGTTTTTCTAATTCTATTTTCTCCTTTTGAAAAACTCCATTTTATCACATTATTTTTTTAAAACGTTTTTGTTATGTCACAGCTTGCTTAAGGAACTAAATATAACAACACCCACACACAACCATAGTTGTACAAACATGAATGACTTTTTTTCTTTCCTTTATTCTAGCAATACTAAATACCATTTTAATCTGCTTTCTTTTCTAATTCTGATGCCACCTAAACCTTACCTTATCATTCTCTTAAGCCAAGTAGAGTCTTATGTTCAAATAGTAAAGCACAGGTACATCTTAAAAAGAACTTATTTCAATTTTAATTGGTGTGGCATCACAGGGTTCGTATGAGCAGCTGCACTGTGGATGGAAACAGTTTGAGGAAGTATTTTCCAGGCAAACCCTAAATAAACATAACTAAATGCTTTGCCAGCAAAATAAAAAGCCCTAAAAACACTCAAAACTAAAGTTATCCAACCTCAAGGAAACAGTCCCTGTAGCTGCTTCTAGATTTCCTCAGACCAAATTATTATTTTAGATCTTTGTGTCTTAAAAACAAAGTCCTTCATGTCCATTATCCTATCACAAACAAGTTAGAAAATAGTGTCAAGTGAATTTGACTGATGGATGCAGGTAACTAACAGAAACTATAGGGATGGTGCCCATAAAGCCTAGAAATATAGACAAATACCCGTGATACAGACAAAGATCCATGGGCATCTTCAGTATGCAAAATCATTTTTTAAATTGTTTATTTCCACATTTTATGGACACTTTTATAAGATAGCAAAACTAATTTTGTCAGGCCTTGAAATCATTGTTAAATAACCTAAAAAGCATTACAGATTTATAAATTTCAAGTTATAGGACAATTTCTGTGACATTGTTCTCAGAATAATTTCAGTAATTCCAAAATAATTTTGAGTTTTAAATATAAATTTAGGTCTTAATGCTTAATTAAGATGTATACAATCCAGTTAATGCTAATAATTAATGTTATATTATTTACTTTTATGATGAATTTTTTTGTATTGTTAGCCTTCTTTATAATTTCAATTTTAGATGACCTTTAATAAAACATAAAATGTATATTTCTAAACTAAATCTCTTATTTTATTTGGAGGTATTTACTGATGATTGTGGCTTAAGAATGAAATTTTATAAATAAGACCTAATCACACCCACTCATTTTAATCATCTGGTCAATTATTTATGATTGCTAAAATATTTTAGGGCAAATTTTAACCCTTAATTGTAGGTGTTCTAATAAAAATAGAGGCAAGGAATCATATAATACTGAAGCTTAATATATAACAGTTGGTTAATGGATAGGGCAAGGACTAAGTAGTCTCTACAAGTTTAAAAAAAAATTTTAACCTAGTTATGGAAGATAAAACTAAATAATAAACTACTCATTCCTTACCACTTAGTAAGATTTTGATTCCTTACCACTTAGTTAGACTTTGAGAAGAAAAAAGAGAAATTACCCATGTAAGTTTAGGTTTTAGTTTTTGTTTCAAAAATTCTCAGGTATAAAGATAGGCATAGGATCTCTGAAGAATTTCATTGACTTATATTTTATGTTTTTCAAACTGTAGGTGATATGTCATCAATAAACAATACTTTGAATAACCATCAACTGGCTCATCTGCAGTCGCTGTTAAACAACAATCAGATGTTTCCTCCAAATCAACAACAGCAGCAACTTCTCCAGGGATACCAGAATCTCCAGGCCTTCCAAGGACAGCCCTCAGTCCCCTGTCCCACTAACAGTAACCCCATGGCTTGTCTGTTTCAGAACTTTCAGGTACTCTTCCTTTCTTATGCCACTTTAGTAGAAAACAATGTCTGGGGCGGGGGATTTAGCTCAGTGGTTTCGCTGCCTGCCTTGTAAGTGCAAGATCCTGAGTTTGATCCCCAGGACCCCCCCCAAAAAAGTAAGACAAAGCTTGAAGAGAATCTATTGTACTTAGCTATTAGGACATAACCAGTGACTTGGTAGAATGTAGTTTGGATCGAGTGGTGATGGCAGGAGCCATATTGCAATATGTGAATGAGACATTAGGAATTAAAGCCTGTGGATTATTCTTTTTAAAACTCACTTTAAAGAACATAAGAAAAACAGAGCAGTGCTCTAAGGGGAACATGAGCTTAAACACAAACTTTTAAAAGATGGAATCCATTGCCAGGCATGGTAGCACACAAGTGTAATCCTAGCACCCGGGAAGCTGAGGCAAAAGGATCCCAATGAGTTTGAGGCCAGCCTGCACTACATAGGGAGTTCAAAGTCAGCTTGAACTGTATAGCAAGACCCTGTCTCCAAAAACGAACAAACGAAAACATACGGAAGCTATGCACATAATTATTCTGTAAAGGAAAGAGACAAAAATTGAAAGTGATTGAACATAAAGAACAAAAGAAATAGTAGATGAGGCAAGATCCCTGAACGAGGACTTAGAATCCAGAGTCTAAATGCAGAGCCTACTTAGCCAGAGAGCAAAAAAGGCCCCTCTTACCCTATGAAGCAAGGCAAGATTTAGGACAGATACAGTGGCAGAGAAATATGTACTGTCAGGAGCAGAGAATATTAGAGTGTACAAAATTATAAGAATTCCTACCTGTGAATTAAGGTCATCTACTAAGAGCAGTGTGAGTAATAGTACAACAACTAGCTTAAAGAAAGCAGAGGGAGATTTGAATAGCTGTGGAGAACGAGAGTGATACCTAACTGGAAGATCACAGGATTGAAGGGCAAGCAACAAGCCCCCAGTGGAAGTTGGAAACCATATATTCCCGTTCACGAGATACTCAGCACCCTCACTGTTGATACAGATAAGACAGGCAAATGAAATAACCCAAGATTTGGATTTTTATCTGGTAAGTATAGACAAAGGGATAACAGTAAGAGGGAGGCTGATACGTTGTGGAATCCCAGGTTCCCTTTTAATAGGGGAGGATGTAAAGAAAAAAGGGAGTAATTCTTGGGGTATAAATCCAAAGTATCAAGGGTCTGAAGCAATAATTTTTAGGTGAGTGTTAGTAAAACTAGAATAACCTCAGAGACTTTTTCAAACTGTATTCATCCTTCCTGTACTTATGGAAATTCTGATATGTTCCCTTATAGACATTGCTCCCTTCACCACCTCCCGATTAGAAATCAGTTCTGTAGTGAGCCATTGTCTTTGATAGTGTGGGGATGTCCATACTTGCTGTGGCCTAGTAAAGCTGAGGAGTAGGTGTTACCACCACATTTAAGTCTTCAAAACTATAGTGTCATACAGGAGTCTATTTTATTTTCTCTTATATTTCAGTTAGTTAAGTCATAACCTAAAAACATCTTGTGTTTGACTATCTCAAGTTTAATTTTTCTAGAAAATGTTTAGCAATTTTTAAATTAAAAAAAAAAAAAGAAAATCTGTTGAGTGAGTTCAACCAAAGAAACATTACCCAAACATAATTAAGAGTTTTTTCATAAGAAATGGAGTTTTGTTTTTTTCATTTTTGAGTCTTGTTCTTTATATTTCCTTTCTTATTAGATCTGTCCTTTGGTAAATCTTAAAATTATGGTATTTCTCTTTGAGGCCTTAAAAATTTCTCTCCCCACCCCCTTTTACTTTTTTGTATTCCTTAAGGTGAGAATGCAAGAAGATGCAGCTCTCCTAAACAAAAGAATAAGCACTCAGCCAGGGCTCACAGCAGTTCCTGAGAATCCAAACACTACACTTCCACCTTTCCAAGATACATCGTGTGAGTTGCAACAAAGGATCGACCCGTCTCTTGGTCAGCAGGTGAAGGATGGTCTTGTTATGGGTAGCCAAGGTGATGCTTCCATAGATGCCATTTACAAAGCAGTTGTCGATGCAGCCAGCAAAGGAATGCAGGTTGTCATTACCACTGCTGTCAACAGTACAACTCAGATCAGCCCTATTCCAGCTCTGAGTGCCATGAGTGCCTTCACTGCCTCGATTGGCGACCCATTAAATCTCTCCAGTGCTGTCAGTGCGGTCATTCATGGACGGAACATGGCAGGTGTTGATCATGATGGCAGGGTGAGGAATGCAAGAGGGACCCGGCTGTCCAAGAATCTAGACCATGGGAAAAATTCAAATGAAGGAGATGGGTTTGAGTATTTCAAGTCAGCAAGTTGCCACACATCCAAAAAACAGTGGGATGGGGAGCAAAGCCCCAGAGGGGAGCGAAACAGGTGGAAGTACGAGGAATTTTTAGATCATCCAGGCCATATCCACAGTAGTCCTTGTCACGAAAGGCCCAACAATGTCTCTACACTGCCATTTCTGCCTGGGGAACAGCACCCAATACTGTTACCACCAAGAAACTGTCAAGGGGATAAAATTCTGGAAGAGAGTTTCAAATATAATAACTACAAAAGAACTATGATAAGTTTTAAGGAGAGACTAGAGAGCACTGTGGAAAGATGTGCACACATCAATGGGAACAGACCTCGACAGAGCCGGGGATTTGGAGAGCTGCTAAGCACTGCAAAGCAAGACCTAGTCCTAGAGGAGCAGTCACCAAGTTCCTCAAATAGTTTGGAAAGTTCTCTGGTCAAAGACTACATCCATTACAATGGAGACTTTAATGCCAAAAGCATTAATGGGTGTGTGCCCAGCCCTTCAGATGCTAAAAGCATTAGTAGTGAAGATGACCTAAGGAATCCAGACTCCCCTTCTTCAAATGAGTTGATACATTATGGACCAAGGACGTTCAATGTTGGCGACTTGGTCTGGGGCCAAATCAAAGGACTGACTTCCTGGCCTGGAAAATTAGTAAGAGAAGACGACGTTCACAATTCATGTCAACAAAGCCCCGAGGAAGGGAAGGTATACCAATCTTTATCCATTGTCAAATACTAACCTTTGTTCAGATATCAATTATTGTTTTTTGTTATCATCACTTTGGATTCTTTGGATGTGAATTTAAGATTCTTCCTGACTCATTGAGGTCTCACAAGCTTCTGGAGCATAAAATGAAGAGGGGATGGTTATAGTCACCAAAAGGTCATATCAACAAGGGGTGAGTTACGAAGCATTTATAGATCTCACTAGGCTCAGATGACTAACCAAACAACCAGATTTCCAGAATTTTGTCACCTCTGCCTTCCTTCCTTGCATTTACCTAGTTTTTTCATTCTATAAACAGAGGAGGAAGGTAAGTGTTAATGACTGCGGGGAGGAAAAATATGATAGCTGGTGGAGGTACAAGAGTGGCAGAGGTAGGGCCCCTCCCAGGTGACAAGAAGTGCCAGAGGACAGTGTCTCCTCCATGTGCTTACACGTAACACAGAGCTGGGGAGGGGGTAAAAATCTGGGTGGAGTTGTAGCCATTTTGGGAAGCATCAGGTAATGTCTAAATTCAGAATGGTGTCTCCTTTCAGGAAAACTTCTGTGCCTTTATAACATGTGGAAATGTTTAACCAATGGTCTGGTTCTACTTAACACAATCTGATCATTATAAATTAAATGAAAACTTCTCCATGAAACCACCATTCAATTTAGAAGAAATTAGCAGGAGTTTTCTGATCTTCCTTTCCCCCCTTTCAAATGGTAAAATTGGCTCACTAGTCAAGGCATTTGCAGAATGTTTTAAATAGAAAAATTTATATCTGACCAGGAGATAATTATGCCCATTCCCCCTCATATGTTGAAGAAACATAATTTTTCATCTTCTTAAGTAAAATTATTCTTACAGGTATATATTATTCTCTTGAAGACTATATTGTATAAAGAACTATTTCAACTTTGCTCAAATTTTTACTGCCACTTAGATTTAATGCCAGGAAATGAAAGCATTTTAATGAAAGCATTTTTTTTTAATGAAAGCATTTTTGCCAACACAATAAAAGGATTGTCTTTCTCCAAAGGAACAGGAGGTCCTTAAACCTTTGCTTATAATGTCTAATATATACTTGTCAGGATACAGTCTGGGTATAATGTTTCTACGTTTGATAAGAAAATGAATTCCATATTCCTGTTCTCAACGTATTTTATTCTCTGTACTCTCTGAGACCAGACAAACATTTTCTAGCTTGGTAAACCTAAATATTTTTGACAGTTTATTCACAAAATAATTAGAAACAGCAAAAGTGGGCTTTTATGACATAAATAGAACTGCTACATATAAAAAATGTACACACCAAACTGTCTTACAAATTCTGTGCCAATGAATCAAGTCTTTTTTTATGTGTCATTTTATAAAAAGCTTAACTAAAGATTATGGCCGCCTTCCCTAGAAACATATTTTCTGTCCTAAATGCCTTATCTAAATGTCTTTTTCTACCCTCGGGAGGATAAGGGCATGTACTTTTAACACATTTCACATTAAAGAGTGGTCTGAATCTTCTGATAATCTGTGCTGGCATGTTCCTGAGTTTGAGTTTTTCACTGATGTTAAACTTTCTTTAAAAAAAAAAAAAAGTATTTAAGAGTACAAGAAAGACTTATTTTGCTTCTTTTAAATAACAAATTTAAATCAAACTAGTTTTGATTCACAATAAAATAATAATAAATGTTTTAAAATCCAGATTCTTCTTCCTTATTTTAGTCAATAGATAAATTCCTGAAAGGGAACATGAAATTGCTTCAGAAAATTCAAATCTTCTTTCTATTGCCTGATGTTTTAATTTTGCATGCTCAAGTTAAAACTTTCATATCAATATACACTGAAAGTATTTTTAGTAATTCAGAAAGCATAATTTAAGGCACACGTTTTGAGGTGAAAACTAAAAACATGTAATAAAATATTAATGACAATGTATGAAATATTTATCTACCATTAAAAAGCAAGGTATAACAGCCTTAAAAGCTCTAGGGCACTTACTGTTTTTACAAACCTCGGGTCCTTCAGGACTCACCTCACTTTTACACATAAATCCAAAGTACTACTTCATAAAAGCCTTTTTCTCCTATAGTTCACAAAACAACAAAGGGAGGACTTCCTTATTTAATGATTCCAGCGAGCCCAGCAATACTCTCATTTCATAACACCAGAAAAGGTAAAATTTCAAACAGGTTTGTCTGACTTAAAACCAAGTAGACTTTGCGTGACACATTAGTGACTGTGGCTCATCAAGAAAAGATTAAATTATGTTCAGTATCTGTGTAAGAAAAAGTAAAATCTATTTCAGAAAGCTCTCTAATAAAACATTTAAAAAATTTGTCCTCTTATTCAAATGAACCAATTTTGATGAAAATTTTATTTATCTAGAACCTCTTAGTGCTCTATGATGTTGAATAAATAAAACCTTATGCATTAATAACCAGTTTCTGCTTTTACAAAGGTAAGAAATGCCTTAAGTTCCCTTCTCTATACTAAAGTGTCTGATACCTTAATAAACTCTAGAGAGAAAGACAGAGATTAGCTTCATAAACAATCTGTTTGTTGTAGTAAAAGCTATTAATTCTGCCTTGCTAAAGTGGAATGTGAGATCATTTCCCCTAGTGTTTAACTTTGTAGTGTCTCAAAAGAAAACCTTTGCCAAACAATTTTCTTACACATTTTAAACCTTCTTAGCATCTTAGCTTTCATACTGTTTCTGTGTCTACTAAAGTAATCCAAGATTTCAATCAGATCCCACCAGATAAAATCTATGTTAACTCAAGTTTTAAAATAGTTTTATTATCTCCCACCTATCTGACAACATATCATTTGTTATTTTTAGTTCATAGTCTTTGTTCTTAGCCAGTCACTCCACATTCTTTCTGGAAGTAGGCAAAATAAAAAATATAAATAATTAATTAACAGGATTGCAGATTACTGTTTCAAAGCAAGCTGGGCACCATTCATGTTTTCATGTTGCATGAGTAATCTCTGATCCAAAAGAAGCCAGTGCTGTGACTGGAACTCTGATCCTACAAACAGCTGTCCTTACATTAATGGTCCTTACATTAATATTTTAGCAGGCTCTGTTGGTCATTATGGTAAATGACTTGGTCAGTTTATGATCTTAGAAGAGCATTTTAAATCCTTAGTGGGGTAGAATATGTAACAAAATGATTGACAACACATTAGAAATATCCTGCAGTTTCTGAGGTGATCTCCTAAGAGGTATGATTTCTAAGCATCAAATACTAGAGACTCAGAGAGAAAACAAAGCATGGCAGAAAGATGCCTGTCTTTGAGCATTCTGATGTGAGCTTAATCCAAGCACTACCAGTTATGTAAGTGCCCTTGTTTAGGTATATTAATCTCCCAGGAGCTACAGTCTCCTCATCTCTCTGGGAATATTAATTCCTACTCAGAATGATGTTTTAAGAATTAAATGAAATACCATAGATAGATTATCCAAGCTATCCTTATTCTGTATGGCTGAACAGGATGACACCATTATAGAACTGAGGTAACTGAATTTTGTTACTGTATTATTCATCTATGCACTATCCATGTGTGGAGGATTTCCTAATCAGGTTGAGGATGTGTCTTAGTTACTTTTCTTGTTGCTGAAACAAAATACCCAACACTCAAAGGTAAAGAACAAAGGTTTATTTCAACTTAGAGTTTGTAGAGGTTTCAGTCCATAGTCAACTGGCTACAAGGCAGGGTGGCATGGCAGAGAGGCATCAAGGAGGACAAACAGTTTATAGCAGGCAGAAGCCAGCAAAGCAGCAAAGTAGCAAAGCAGCAGACATCAACAGCCTGCCTCTCTCTTTTATCTTTTCCAAGCTACCCACCTTTTGGATGATGCCACCCACACCCAGGGTGGGCCACCCTTAAACCCAACATCACATCCTTAATCCCAGCATCACACACCCTAAATTTTGCCATCTCCAAAAAGCCCCACCTATGACCGCATGAGGCTTTGGGGAAATATCTAGATATAAGTCATAACAAGATGAAAGAATCATAAGGAATATATTTGATGAATGAAATAGTTCACATCACGTACAAATTGCTGTATCTAAACTGTTCATTTCAAGCAAAAGTTCCACATTGAAACATTTTAAAGCAGTTTGTTGAGTGAACTTTAAAGTCCCTCTTTTCTGATACTTTCTAAAAAAAAATCAACTAAAACTTTCTACCTCTACATTCTTACCTCCCCAACCCAACACATCAATATTAATTAGTAGAGATTTTTTAATGATTTGTGAAAAATTTGGGGGACTCATGGATATATTACTGTTCTAATATTGAACGTATGAAACAGCACTGGAAGGGGACTGTGTGCCTTTTACTGTTCAGGAAGTGGCATCTCCTAATTATTTTTTCCCTTGGTAATCAGTTTGTAATGATGTGTATACTGGAAGATGGTTATACTTTATACTCACTCTAATTATTCTTGTGCAAGTTTCTCTCCAAACCATGAACCTTTATTGTTTGTGGTTTAATGGCCAAAAATAAGACCTCAGTGTTGTGTCCCAATACATAGTCCTAGCCAGGTAGATTCTCTTCCAGATCTTGGCATAGTAATAGGGAATTGGTAGAAAGGAAAATGGCTACTTTCAGTTTTACATATATCTGCCATAAACTGCAAACATTGTAAGCCTATGCAACTATGAGGGGAAATGATTATTTTTATGTATTCATCTCAGTGATTATTTTAAAATAAGGAAAATACTTTCTAAAGTACTTTCCATAATTATCTGCTACTTTTGATCTTGTGTAAATTAGCCTTAAAAAGTTGTCTCGCACAAAATAATAGTAAACTATGAAATTCTTATTTTGTTTCTGTATAAATAATTTTCACTTTTTGAACATCAGCCCATTGGTATTAATATTTCATTACTCTTACTTTGGGGGGCGGTACTGGGAATTGAACTCAGGGCCTCATGCTTACCAGGCAAGTGCTGCACCATTGAGCTACATCCCCCGCCCCTCACTGCTCTTTCATTTAATATGTATTACGGACTGAGCTGAATTTAAGAAAGGATTTATTACCAAAGCAGCACCAAGATGTTTCTTTTCAATGAAACATTTGTTGTTGAACCTGTAGAGAGATACCTCCTAATTACCAAGGAAACGTCTACAGAAAACCAGTGAGGAGAGAGTGCCCTTCCTTAGAATCACACTTTGACTTTGTTCTACGTGGTTGTATTTGGCAGATAGTGAGAAAATTGCTCTTTGAATAGTGGTTTAAAAAGCTGACAAAATTTATCATTAAAACTCATAACCAAATTTATTTGGAGGCAGAAACCTTGTTGTGTATCACTTCAGTATCACGAGCACACACGTTTTGATAGTGTGGTACGTAACAGATGTGGCTTCCTTTGCATTCTTGGGTGTATAACCTTAAGAAGGTGAGCCTGGGGACCTACTTTGGGAGCTGTGCCTCCTGTGATGTTTAAACATCTTACTTTGAAGAATATTATTTCTATGCTTGATTATCAGTGTTAGCTAATTTTTGCTCTTTGATAATTTTCTGTTGAAAATACTATTTATGTATTCACTTTATTTCCTTAACTGTTGTTGGAAATGAATCCTTTTCTCTGTACTCAATCAATATCTTCAATACTTAGGCTGCATTTTGGCTGGTGGTAGGAGAGGAAAACAATGTTCTATCAGCACAAGGATCTCCGTGAAAAGGAAAATAGGTTTTGGAAAGTAATAAGAAAAATAAAATCTAAGCCAACTAAGTCAGTTTCTGATCCAAATTTGAGGGATAGTAAGAAATAAGAATGAAATAAGACAAAAAATGTGAATATCAAGACTAAACTTAGTGAAAGCTTGGGTAAGACTCTAAACTTTATTGTAGTCAATTGTGGAATATCAGAAACTTTTTGTTCCTGAGCAAGATTCAGCAGTAGTAGGAGGTATGTCTCCCTTCATACAAGTGACAGATCCAGCACAGAGTGCACAAGCTTGTCAATACAAGAATCCCAAGTCTAAGGCAAATACATGCTTCTGTGACATGAACTTTTTAAACAGTGTATTCTTAAAAATTCAAATTTACCCAAACGTTTCATTCTGTTTATGTACTATAAACTGATATGGAATTTATTATCACTTTTAGAATAGACTAACTGTCCTGTAATACAGTTCTATAGCCTTTAAAAACACTGCTATCCAAAGTGAGGAGGAAAGGAAACACAAAAATAATGCTTCAGATAGTGCCACTGACTAAAACTGTGATAATGTCGATGTGGTTAGTTCATATGAAAAAATAATAGGATTCAATAAAGGATTTCTCAAAGTGAGTTCTATTGGTGTTCTATTGCTAGAAAATTGGGTTTATCCTTTCTGTCACAAATGATTTGACTTTTTATCTGAAATTATTTATCATTAATTTCCATTCTTTCAAAAACATTGAAATACTGCATTTAAGTTAAGTAGGATTTTTTCACTTTTAAGATGTTATTTTTTGAAATAGTTCTATTATTTTAAGTATTTATTTAATAAATATTTGTTAGTAATAATCCTAATAAGTGCTTCATATTTGCTTTTTGCTTTAGATCTGTATTTTCCAGACTTCAAAATTGTGTATTACTAATACTATTGTTCCTTAAATTTTTTTCAGCTCATTTACTAATTTATTCATCCAACAAAAATGTATTGGGCATGTATGTACTAGGTACTATTCAGGCCATCTTTACTCTTATCCTATGTGAGAAATCATAGACATAATGTCATTTCTAATATACATCTACACGAATATATAACTATTTAAAATGCTTAAAGGTTTGTTCATGTTCCACCTAAAATAATTTCACTTACCACTAGTGACATTTTGAGAAAGAATACTTTGGTATTTTTAAAGCACCTCATATTCATGGTCTTTTTTAGATGTGCATACCTATCCCCATTTTACCTGTGAGAGAACTGAAGCTCAGAGAAGTGGCACACCTCAGGACACAAATCACAGGCAGTTAAGGCAGGCCCTAACCCTGGGCTTCTAACACTAAGCTTAGTTCTCTTTTCATCATACCATTCCCCCAACAACAGAACATTGTCAAAATGGAATGGGAAGTGAAGAATTGAAAGGGAAGCTTGAGGTCAGCTGTCTTAGCTCTGTTATAAAGTCTTTGATATGGCATGTGCTCTATCCTTTGACCTTTGTTTGACAGCTTTCCCCAGAACTAAGTAGTGGCAAATAATTGACAAAGAGAGGTGTTATCAGGATGAAGCCACCAGGGAATTTTGACATCACCTCTAGTTAACTGGTTCTATTCAAAAGTGATCTAGGTTTATTGATCCAGATTCTTGTAATATGTACAATACCTCATTTTAGAGGATTGGTATGGATTTCTGAAAGATTCGCATCTCCTTTTGCCATAGCTTTTGTTACTTCTGAGATACACTACATGCTGCTCTCCTGACCCCAAATAAAGTTAAATCGTTCAATGTTTAATATGTGCCTTGTGAACAAAATAAATAACCAGAAACTCAGCCTTGTTCAGAAAAGCTCTTTAGTCTATGGCCATACCACCCTGAACACGCCCGATCTCATCAGAAAAGCTCTTTATCCTCTACCATATAATAGTACCTGGATTTATGAGTATGTTTCTAACCCCACTGAATGCACTCTGAGACTGTGTGTTGAAGAATTATTGTATCTAAAGAATTTGGATGAGTGAAAGAAAAATTTTAAATGTCAAAAATAGTCAACATATGTGTATTTATATATAAAGTAATATGTGAACTATAAATACACATACATTTCAGGTATATTTGATGATGATTATTAAATAACATATGTAAAGAGTTATGCCATGATGGCCATTACCACTAAGTAGTATCATTATTGGGATAATAATTATTGAGACTGTGTAGGCAGATTATGACTAAAGATAAATTATGAAGTCCTCTATTTCTCACTAACATAGGAATTAAATTATTTATAGAACCTCTGGCTTAGAAATGTACAAGAATCCAATAATTATAGGTAAAAGTATTTAATATCTTAAATTACTTTCTCCTTCAGTATAAATTTAAAAAAATATATTTGTATATGTTTATCCTTTTTAATGTTACATTTGTGTACTTGATTTTCAGTATTTTTATGATTCATAAATTAACTAAGTAACTTCTAAGGGAATGTTCATTAAATAATTAAGCATGATTTCCATTTGATGATATACTGAATTTATTTTGTTCTTCTCTGATACCAGTTTTTTAGCATATCATTAAAAGAGTTTCTTGAATATTGTTCTAATATATGAATATTTCCCCAGAAACAACACACAATCTTCAAATATATTACACAATATAGGAAAGTACTAAAATTCTGAAAAAGATTAAACATTTTCCTCTGGATATAATATTCTCATAGCAGAAATCCACAGTGGTATGTATCTTGTTTATATTTAGTTTTAGAAAGCATTATCATTTCTTTGTCTTTCAAGGTCACTGAGTCCTTTATAAATAATATAGTTCATTATGACAGTACCTTTGAGCCTCAGAGGCAGATTTAAATGAAGAACCATGCTAGAGAATTAGTTCAGGAAAAAAAAATCACTGGAAAATTATCTAAGCACAAAAAATTTTGAAGATAAATTTGGGCAAGTTATTAAATTTCTGTTAAACTTCTGTTAACTTGTAATTTGATTTTAAATAGTTTAATTTTTGAGTGTGCATTTGTGTGTATATATTTTGTGAATGTGTGTAATTTTATATATAACTTTATATATGTATAAATTTTTGTATAAAACATATATAATGTTATATATGTTGTATATTTATATAAAATGTTATACATAATTTATATATATATAAATGACTGTATAATTCAAACATATTGCAGTTGTTATGGTGGAAAGAAGTTAAGTATTTTGGAACTAGAGCTGAGTTTTAATTCTGGCCATGTTAACTAAAACTCTGGAGTCTCATCTGCAGAGGAAAAATACTAGTTGGTAGTACTAGCATATTAAATGATAAAACAGTGCCTTTTACATAAAAATGCACAAGAAATGTTTTTACTGTCCCTTATTCCTTATTTAATTAAAAATAAAACTGGAAGACTTAAAAGATAGTTTGACCTAACAGTTTTTTAACATTAAGACCAAGAGGGTAAGTTTTCATTTGTTGAGTCTTGCTTTGTTTCAGTGTGAACCTGCATTCTGTGGCCTGACCAATACCTTTTAAAATCTCTCACTACACCAGTTTAGATCTAATTGAACTTTATGTTACAGGACAGCTCTCTCTCTGCAGGCAAGAAGATGATTTAAATATAAGTGGAATTAGTTATTGATTACATAAGTATAATATGCACAACATCTTTCCTATTCCCTACATGTGAGGGAACACAAGATGGAACTTCATTTCTAACATGAAATGTGAAAATATATCTTAGACTTTTTTGTTTTTTATAACAACATATGGATGTATTCTGCTTACTTAAGCTCTTTTAGTCATCCAATCAGAGGATACTTTTCTTTATGTAAGGTATTATACAGAACAAAGTTGTCTCTTGTTCTGGCACACAATGGATCAGATATCCCCAATGAACTTGTGTATATGAGACATTTGAATTCTTTAAGACAAAGTACAATGAAAAGAAAAATAAAGTTCCATTATTTGATTTTTTACCTGACTGAACAATTAGAAATGCATGTATTCATACATAATGGAAACACTTTGTTAATCTTACTAGATTTGAAAGGGTCATAGAGAAATTACTTATAAATGAAATTAATGGGTCAGACAAGAAGATTTAAAGACAAAGGTTAATAAGTTCCTTGCGAATTAGTATTTATTTTCTTCCTCAGGTATTTTTATGAGCTCTGAATTTTTACATAAAAGTGGCTTAGGAGCAAGGAGGAGAAACTGGAGTAACAGATGGCTTGGATATTTGCCTTAAAGCTGTGTTTACACAGCAAGCAACACTGTTTTTACTTAGATCAATTTTTTTACAGGTCAATAAAAATAGAAAAGTTTTCTAACAGTCCTTTTATTCACAACTGACATACAAGTTTTCCTATTTAGCATTTTTCTCGAGAGAGTGTGTGACTTCAAGAACCATGATAGAGATCACTGGGTAGGTGGAAGTGGGGAATAAAGGCTGCACTGTGTACTCGCACCACGATCACCACCACCATTCTTGGTGGCCGAACTGTTAAGGTAGCACTTTACCCAAATCGGTAGTGATAAAGCAGGGCAGGAGAAGGGACGTGGTCATAAGGTATTATTGATAACAGCTTTCTCCCACACCAGCACGAACCACCCTTGGCCTGCAGCCCCATTTGCTTTGTGGCCTCTGCAGAGCATACCACATCCTAAATAATAATAGTTGCTCTATGCTAGGCTGTATTCAGCATGATGTCACATTTTAATGCTCACAGCAACTCTAGCAAGAAGGTAGGTGTTACTGTCCTCATTTTAAACGGGAGGAAACTGAGTCTCAAAAAAGTTAAATGTTTTCTCATGCTAAGAAGTAAAGAGGTAAGATCCAAACTCCAATCTCTTGGCCACAAAGCCCACTCTCTTCCCTAATTTCATCTCCTGTCTTTCCTTAAAGGAATTCTGATGTGTGGTTGCTAAGCATCAGGCAGTAGAGAAAGCAAACCAGGGTTTCTGATTTATATAATTTTGTGAAATGAAAGTCATTTTAATACTAAGTTTTGTTCCCCAGATATTATTTTCAAATGTTGACAGTTTCAAAGCCAGTCTTTCATTTCTGCTGATCTTGCAGCTTGGAGCCACTGAATCAACCTCTGAGCAAGGACAGAAAATTTGTCAGGGCAGTGAAAGTTAAAGCTCCCTCCCCTGGTGCACCTGCTTGTACAGCAGGAAAGTAAAAAACCGTGTTTAACAATTACAGGTCTGGGTAATGTGGTTTGGTCTTCATACCTTCACTCAGGTGGAGCCCGAGAAGTTGAAGACACTAACAGAAGGTTTGGAAGCCTACAGCCGAGCCCGGAAAAGAAACAGAAAGTAAGCATTTTTGTTTTCTATTTTGTTTCTCAAGAATATAATTTACTAGTTTTCCTTCAAAGAAACAATCAAATCACACTGATTTGGTCTATGTTGTGACCTGCCTCTGTACAGTCAGAATTATCACCAAAGAGGACCACTATAGAGAAGCCAAACTAGCTATTAAAAAAATATTTTAACAATTTATGTTTACTCTGTGTGTAGGGTTTGCTTCTTCGTCAGTGGGAAATAGGATTATTAGTTATTTCAATATCAATTAAATGTACTCTATGAGTTTAGTGAGTCTATCCATTTGTAATTCAAATATGTTGGGATGGGACAAATAATACCTAATTGTACACGTGTAAATGTGGCAGATTAACCATTTAGTCAAACTAATATGCTCACTAATGAATATTGGTCACAGCAGGGGTGTAGACTTTAAAATAGATTTTCTTTGGAATTATAAGAAGTTGAACTTTAGGCCATTATCAAGATTTTCTGGGTATTTATTTTCTTAGTACAGATAAGTAGATAATATTAGAAACCATCTTTGCCATTATACAATGTAGTTTTATGTATCATGGCTATTCATATTAATGTAGAGAACTACAAATGTGCTTTATATACATACATTATTTGTAAATATATTGTTGATATACCTGTTCAGTTGCTATGATTTATGGATTATCAAATTACCAAGAATTACATATTAATTTTTGTTTATAAAATAATCCTTATGTTTATCCCCCAAATACTGACACCTAAGCTCAGTCTTTTTGTATCTTATTATCTCTTTTAAAATATCACTTTAACATACGTTTGCACATAAAGATTTATAAAATGGAGATCAGAATAATTAATATATTTTACATAAAAGGCTTAAATAATGATGACAATAATATGTATTACTGGGCACCCTTTTTCCCTTTGTGATATTTTCAACAATTCTTTCGTGGTAAAATTTTAAGTCAACAGATCTTAGGCAGAATGTTCATCTCCATAGATTGCCTCACAAGAAGATGACAGCCATAGGCAAATCCTATACCTATGTGCAGACTCTGTGGAAGGCTACATGTTGGCACTAGTAGTGAGGGCTGAGTGAATTACCAGTTACTTCCCTGCATATCTCATGAGAAACACTGAGATACAGGTCCCCTCCACACTGACTGAAGTGGCACTTCCTCTGCAGAGGTTAGAGTAGGACAAGGCCAGTAAAAGTAATACCAGGTCCAGATGAAAGAAGGGAAATTGCAGAATACCTACATCACAAATGTGCAGTCGACCAGTTGCTGTAGGATATCCAACAGTGTCTATTTCTTTGGTGTAAAAATTTTCCAAAATATTTCCACCACTGAAACATGCCAGTTACTTGGATTACATGCAAAACAGAGTTGATAACATAGAAATGAAAAAACTTCTCCAAATATTTAGATACATTGCCTCAAAATGAATTGAATTATTTTCCCATGCATTTTCTACTTAGCAATGAGTAACAAACCACAATTTTGAAGTTGTTTTTTCAAAGCCAGTTTACTGTTTGTGATGAGTTAATATGGGCACTATCAAAAATTTTCATGATAGCCATAAACTCAGAGTATAGATTGGAAAGGTAAAAGAAAAAAATGTGAAGCAAATGTTAACAAAAAAAGCTTTATTTATCACACCATTGTCTGAACAGACTGACTTGCCTTGTAGATGGCCTGTAGAATGCTATACATTTTGCACATGTAATTTCAAGTCCATTATTTTATTCTACCAATCACAAAATTGGCCATAATTACTGAGCCGATTTACAAATGAGGACACTAAAACCCAAATAGCTCATATAATTAGTTCAAATTACATAAGTGATAAATGATATAAAATAAACAAATCATTTATTCCCAATTTAAAGAGAATTATTTAGAAAGAAAATCTGTGCCAGGCACAGTGCTACAGTCCCTGGAGCTTATCCCTTAGTAAAAGAGATAGATTTCAGAAACAAATAATTAAAATATAAGCATAGCAATGTATTTGGGGACCATGTAAAAATGGCATTAAACCCAAGTTTTTAAAAAAGACGATATCTGAGTCAAGACTCCTTACATGCTATACAGGCATTAGCCAGACCAAGATAGGGTGGGGTGGAATAGTGTTCAGATGAGACCAGCAGTTGGATTTGGGGTAAAGAATCAGAGCTAGGAAGTTATAAGAGTGTGGCCAGAAGAATAAGCGAAAGTAAATCATGAAGGACTTAGACAGGGCCAATGGGATCTTTATCTTATTATATATAAGTGCCTGAAGGGGCAGGTGGTTGGACTTTTACTTTCAACAGATATGATAGGAGGATGAATGTTAAGACAACTGAAAAGAAGAAAAGTAGTCATGAAAAATTGGGAGGTAAAATTGACAGAACATGGTGATTGATCAGAATGTGAAGGACAGTGGACAATCAAGGACAACTCTCGGGGAATCAGCCCGCTGCAGACAGGCAGGTCTGTGCACGCCCTACCGAGATCCTGAGTCACACAGAAGACACCAAATCACCCCACTGCAGACAGGCAGCCACCTGATTCCACATTACAAAGGCACAGAGGACACCAGAC
>NW_004624866.1:1154872-1190826 GCF_000247695.1 Heterocephalus glaber
AAAAAAAAAAAAAAAAAAAAAGGACAACTCTCGGGTTTTAGCTTGGGTGGCTGGTAAGTGATAGAAAAACTGTCTTATGTGGAAAATACAGGGGAAAGCTGTTGGGTGCATTTGGAGTGCCTGGGAATAGTTGGACACACAAGTCTGAACCTGAGAGAAGGGGTATTTGACAATGTAAAAATGTTGCAGTCGCACCGAGATGCTTAGACCGGCTTGAAGAATGGCAGCCTAAAAATTGAATGTCAGGAAAACTGAACATTGAATAGAGCTATGAAGACGGGAAGCATGATCAGAAAGGATGTAGAGGACCAGAGGAAGGCAATAGGGTTTAGAAGACAAAGATTGAAAATTTCCTGGATGATAAAATGATCAAAGACAAGGTATTTTCTTGTTCAGTAAGACAAGAACTGAAAAACCAACAGTGGATGGGACAATTAGAGGCGTAGGTGACCTTAGGGAAAAGTTTCCGGCCTGTGGTGGATGTGCAAAGTGGCCATGGATTGAGTAGGGAACGAGTGTAGGGAAAGCAGGTATAGGATATTTTTTCTCCTTTTTACCATGTGAAAAGCTCTTAAAAAAAGCAACAAGAGAATTTTTAAGATGGCAAAGATTTGTAGACAGAGCAAGAGGAAAAGAAGAAAAGGCTGAAAAAGGCAAGTAGTTGCATGTGGAACAAAGAAATATTAAGATGTTGGTGTTTGGTTTGAGATCAAGTCCTACCTACTTCTCTACTTCTGGCACATACTGGTT
Source organism: Heterocephalus glaber (assembly GCF_000247695.1). Next base: position 1,155,623 of record NW_004624866.1, read on the forward strand.
ATGCGTCCCCTGGTTATGTTGTTTAATTTCTCTGAGCCTAAACCCTTCATTTCTAAGATAGCCATATTGATTCATACTTTAGGTTTCTTATAGATAATATAGAGAAAGTATTAATGGGCAGAGGATACTTAGTAAATAGCTGTTTTACTTATACAGATATGGGTAAAAGAAACAAAATTTCATTATTTATGCTGGTTGAAACATTCTACCATATTAGATGTTTAGAACTTTGTGTAGTCATTTTAATCCTTAACATTTTAAATCAAATTGTACAATAAATAAATATCTTTAAACTGGTGTGCTAATTACATTCTAATCATATAAGAATTAGCAATGTTTATTTAACCCATTACTCAGAGTAATTTTGTACTTAAATGCAGAAATCACTTTATTAAAGAAAAGATTCTACAGTTTTTAGATATACTATGATTTTCATTTAAGGGGAAATCAAATTTATCTGTATAGACACACTTTTTCGTAATCTTTTTTTTTTTTTTTTTTTTTGTACCGGGGATCGAACTCGGGTCCTTGTGCTTGGCAGCAGGCGGCGAAACCACTGGGCTAAATCCCCGGCCTGGTAACCTGATTTTTTATAAGCCTGGAAATTGTTAAGTGGTAAAATGTCATGATTTCAATATAAAACCAAAAATGATACTTACGTTACTAAATTTTCTGAAGTCTGCCTACTTTCTCTATGGACTAGATTTTTAGTATCTAGGGTTTTCTCCTTTCAGGTCCCCCTCTAGCTGGTTCTCTTCACCTGAAGCGAGTTGCAGTCATTCTAAACTGACAATGGAGAGTGACATGCAGCTTCTCAACTCCCCCTTATTTCTGGTATCATTCACAGATCTGTACCTGGCTTTAAAAAAAATGAGTGAAGATAAGAATAATGTGTGACAATACAGGCAATGAAGATGAAAAGTGGCAATTATCTCCATTAATAATTAGAAATGTGATTATATGAACATCTTATTGCTTAATCAAGTAGGTTTTAAAGTGTCCATTAGTAAAAATGTTTATTATTAAATGTCAGTGGGTAATACAAAAGAGTAGAAAAAAACTCTACGGGAAGGCCCTTTAGAACGGAAGACTAAATTTTAACTAATTGCCCATTTCATGAACTCATGGAGCTTTTTCTTCCTTTTCTAAGTTCATTCTTCCCTGACCTGGCTAGTTGGTGTGAAAATGGTCTGCAGATTTGCCATCTGGGAAAGTCTGTCTTTGCCTCTTGACTCTTGTGATATATACAAACAATTTGGATGCTCCACATCCAGATATTTATTCTCTCTTCCAAAAGTAGTAATTTCTCCCTCTATTAACTTTTAAGTTTATTAAAGTCAAGATATTATACTAATTTCACCTAAATTAATATAAGGTTTTATAGACATTTTAAATATCTTATTGAAGAACAAAAAGACAAAATTCCTAAAATTCTAACTTTTCATTCAAGTTAATGTTTTTGAATCATTTTCACACCCTTAATGGTAATGTTATTGCATTTTTATAGTTGGGTAAAATTATTTATGACTATAAATAATTTTGAAAGTTATTTGTAATTAAATTTATATATTCATAGATTAATTTTACCCACTCTACCTAAAAATGCATATATGTTTTCCAAAACATAGGACCATCTATGCTAGCTTTGGACAGATATTTTTATTTAGCAAATATATGCAGCCTTTCTGGTGTGCCTAAAGATGTGATACTCAGAGGTGAAAATCAGAGTTCTCTAAAGTGCAGAGAGAAATGATGCATATGAATTCTTCCATCATGTCTTATTGAGCATAAAACCTAGTGAGGGCTGTGGTGAACCAAAAGGCTACATCTAAAGGCATTCCCTGGAAGTTCAAAATGTTTTTAAACACTATGTTCACCAAACTAAATGGAACTGTGAACCGAATTTTCTCACAACTGCAAATTTGCAGTCTTCATGTAGATGCTGACATAGAACTTAATTCTTAGTCATGGTAACAGCCTATGATAACAGGTTTACTCCTAGCCTTTCTAGTAAGTGTCATGACAGATAAATGAAATGAATCACCTTAGTATTTGGGATAAACGGGCAGTTGTTTATATGCATAAAGGAGAAAAAACAAGTTAACAGGGTGGGCAAAGGATACATAACCACAAAGATCTATTCTTTGGATTTCCCTGGTTTTAGTAAATTTAGAAATTTACTATAACATTTTCATAGGTCTAAGTTTCAAACGTGGTACATATATAGTGTGTTATTCAAGCCAAACACACGCAGTGGAATGATGAATGCAGAGAAAAGGTTGAAGGAGTGGTTAGCACCCTAAGACCAGCCTTCTTTATCTGTTCAGAGATATAGCATTTTATTTGGTGGGGAAATGTGGGGGTCAGCTGGGAGCCTCAAGTGTAGCAAGTTAATTAGCTGTTTCCCGCCTGGATAGTGCGCCAGAATTTCAGCCTTGACTTGCTCAAGTCTAGAAACCAGGATACTTCAGAGAGGGCAGAGGGCGCTCCCTAGTGGCCAGAGCCTGCAATTCGCTTCCCCCACACCCCCCGCCCTTTCGAGATAGATCCTGGGAGTCTGAGACAGCCAGACAAGAAGCTAGGAAAGACAGGCTGGATTCAGGAGAATGAGCTTCATTGGTGGGAGAAGAGACCCCTGGCCCAGATTTCTTCCAAAGTCACCAGATTGTGGAAAAAGCATGTGGAAGGAAAAGTATTTTCCCCCACTTCATATGTTCAAATTTTTAATAGTTTTGTGATTTTAATCATTAATATTCAGTGATGAAAACCCTAGAGTGATGTTTTGTCATCTGAATTTTTCAAATGTGAATATAAATTGACTTTCTTTGGTGGAATTGGTACTTTTGTTTTCTGATTAGGAAATTAAATTGAGATTTTATTTCTTTAATTTATTAATCTGGTGTGTTGTTTTCATTAATTTCAGAAGTGGAAAGCTAAATAACCATTTAGAAGCTGCTATTCATGAGGCCATGAGCGAACTGGACAAAATGTCTGGGAGTGTAAGTTAATTTATTTTTCCATTATACTGTGTATCTTTGAAAATAAATTGCATTATACTTTTTGGCAAAATCTCTTGAATATTTTCAAGCAACTCACGTAGTAGTACTAAATTACTGAGTTAGGAAAAAGACTCTTATCCAGAAAGATTCGAAGTCATTAAAGAAAAAATATTGTAGCAGTATTAATTATGTCTTTTTTCTTAGGATAAATACCTTGGGTTTTTTTGTTTGTTTTGGTACCAGGGATTGAACTCCAGACCTTGTGCTTGTGAGATAGAAGGCAGCACCACTGAGCTAAATACCTGGCCCAAATACCTTGTTTTTTATATAACATTCTTTTAAAATACAAGCCACAATATACTGAAGTTCAAACTACTGCTTTGTTCATCTGATTCTACGAGTAGCAGTAGCCATTGCTATTTCCTAAATACTCAGTAATACAAATCTCACTCTGTCCATTGGAAAAAAGGTGATTCAAGATCAAGATCAAGAGTATACAGACCTTGTTTCATTTCTACTCTTCCTAAAAATAAAATATTTAGCATAAAATTTTGCAGTTAAATTAATTTCTTTTACTTGACACCTTCAGTGAATAAAGTAATCTACAATCCAACAATCCATCCAATGGCTACTGAATAATAGGTAGAAGTTAGAAATTCTCAAAATGTTGGAATTAATATGGAATTTAGAGGTTTTGTAATCAGCACATTATTTGGCAGATCAGTATATTGAGGCCCTGAGACATTAAATTTCCTAAAAGAATTACAGGAAGGCCTAGAACAAGGATTAAAATCTCTCATGTCTTCTGGGGCCACACAAATAATTTCAGAAACAAAGTGGATCAGGTCTGACAGCAACAGGAATTCAAGAGGATTGAGAAAAGCCAACGAAGATGCACTTGGTGATGGGCCACTTCCTAGCTCCCAGTTTTAGAAATTCAACACAGCAAAGACATTGCTCCTTGAGTCTGCTGCTGGTTGAAGAAATGGTTGCTCCACAGTCATTCAGATGTCCACATTCTTTCTATGTCCACCATTCCTCATGGCCCCAGAGTGCTCTGTATGCCCTTTGCATCTAGCTCAGCAAGTAAAAGAAAAGCTTGTTTGTAGAGGACTTTCAGCATAGTCTCTATGTGCCAGGCCTGGAAATTCACCATTTCTTTTGATTCTCCATTGACCTGGTCAATTATACGGCCTTCTACATTTAAGTGGAGTAGGAAACGTAGTATACGATGTATCCCCAGGAAAGAGGAAAATGGATTTGGCCATCATCTCACTGTTCTCTGCCTTGGGTCATTCGGCCTTCGTAACCAACAGGCAGTCAAAAGTAATAAAGATCATGTGCTCTCTCCTGGAGACCCTCTCTCTCCTGGACATACTCTCTCCTGGAGACACATGCGCTCTTCAGAGGAAGGTCCTCTTTCCATGCATCAGGAGATCTTAGCCATGTGGAAAACTGTGTTGGTGTTGCAAGATCTCCCCATTTCTCCCAAGAAGTCAGAAGTCTAGAAGTAAAGTTTCTCACTATTGCAACTATTTTAAAAATATTAAAATGCCATATGGCTAGATAACATAATTTTTTAGGCTACATTTTTTTTTTTTTTTGGTACCGGGGATCGAACTTGGGTCCTTGCACTTGCGCAGCAGGCGGTGAAACCACTGAGCTAAATCCCTGGCCCTTAGGCTACATTTTGTCCACAGATTACTACAGTAGTTTGCAGTCTAGGTAAAGACTCCTTTCCTCAATTATTAAAAGCCTTCAGTTTTAGCTTTCAGTTCTAGTATTTTTGTTTTTAAATATATATGGAGAGAACTGGGAGGAAGAGGCTGTTTGAGAAACTCATGAACATTACTTAGACATTTTAAGTATTATTTTTAAAAAGCCTCCTGAATTTGACTGAAGAGTATTGATCTAAGCTGTGTGTGTGTGTATGTGTGTGTATGTGTGTGTGTGTGTGTGTGTTGCTAAAGGTTCAACCCAGAGCCTCATACATCCTTAGGAACCACTATCCTACCAAGGCACACCGCAGGCCCTCAACATTGTTTTAAAAATGTATAGTTGAACCAACTTGTAGTGAATCTCGAGAGCTAACTATGTAAATTTCTTCCTAGCTCTAAATTCTGTGATATCACAGTGGTAGGTTGAAATTGGTCACGGTGGAAGTAATTACACCACAGAAATGGGAAATGCTACAAGGAGCTTGTGTCCAAATACTGGTTGTTAAGCATTTGCTATACCATGCCTTGGGGCTATCCTGCCATTCCTGGGACTTGACCTAACTCCCTCCTATCAGTAGCCATGTTACAGTCACCTGCCTCCTGTCCCTCAAAGTCATATCTGCTATCTAATGCTCTGATACTACTTAACCCCTGCTCAATCTAATGCATGGCCTTAAATGCTGCTAGGCCCTGCATTATTATATAAAGATGTATTAATTGCTCTTCCAGACTACACAAGCTGAGACCTGCCAACAGACGGTAGTGGTATCCCATTTTTCATCCTTATTCTTTTCATAAACAAAGATCATTGGGCTGAGCTATGTGTGCATGTTCCTATGATCTTTGACACTTCTTGATAGTTGTAAAATAAACAGGGTGATAAAGTAGAAAAGAAAATATGTCTGGTATGTATTAACCCATTTTCCAGGCTCCAGTGAGATTGGTCATCTAGGATATCTAGCAAGAAAGGCTTTGTTTTAGTCTTAAATGTACAGTGGAGGCAGCAAATATGCATTACATTCCCCAAAATTGATTTCCTCTAGTTCAGTGGTGGTGAGCCTATGGCATGCATGCTGCAGCAGGCCTCAAAGGTTCACCTTCACTAGTTCATCCTTGTACTCCACTGTTTACTGAAATCCCCAGAGTGTTTCTGTGCTTATCAGTTTCTAGTATTCTTCATCTTTTGCACTGACTCTGACCACACTGAGGTCTTGGTAAAAAATTTAAATGCCTCAGGATATCGTGATTGAAAGTAAAACCCTGGTTCTGTATCAAAAATCATATGATATTTGTGATTGCAACCTCTGTTGTTATTGGTTTCTTCTACCTTTTTATTTCCAGGTTCACCAAATCCCACAGGGAGACAGACAAATGAGACCACCCAAGCCCAAGAGGAGGAAGATCTCCAGATAACAGAGACTACTCTACTAATGTGCAGAGTTTGTCAAAGGGATGTGCGCAGATGTGTCTGTATATAGGTATTGATATGGCCACTGTTATATCAATATTTCAACTATGGCAGAGAGCTACCACCACAACAGGGTGCTAAAAGAAACAGTGAGACACAAGTTTTTTGATGAGGAAGGATAATGAATGCTGGAAAAAACAATCATAATCCCTGTATGATGAGAGTGATCAATGGTCAAGTGATTACTGAGCAACTCTTTTTCTATGACACTAAAATTGTGATTAAAGAAGTAGTCCAGATGTTTCTGAAGAGTTTTCAATGTTGTATATAGAAAATACAGAATTTCATGGTGATATCGAAAATGTAAATATTGTACAATATTGTCCTGTACAAGCGTACCTAATGCACACTTTATCTTTTATTGTACAAAGAAATAGTGTACAAAATTCTTTGGTTTCTATGGAGTACACCTACCAGAGACTACCAGTGTAAAGTGATAAATAAAAATACAACCTAAATGCTTTTCTATGATAATGCAAAAGATGCTGTTTTTGTATTTAACAGCAGAAAAAAGGCATGATGATGTAATACCTGAATTATGACATAACACTACACACCACTGAGTGTCCATGTATAATATCTATTTGGAATGAACCTTGCCTGGAAGCACTGGATTCAATTTTGGGTAAATAGGAAATTGCAACCTTGCAGATTTCTAAAGGGATGAGGGCTCACAGGTCTAAATTAAGAACTCAGAAACTGCAACCATTTGTTGCATATTTTTTTTACCTAAGTTTTAAAATAGAATAAGTTTTATAAAAAAAAACTTAGATGGAATATTTTACTCAGCCAATTCTGTAGTTAGTGTTTGATAGCCACCACTTAAACTAGGTATCTTACCACCACTGATGCTCAGAACTAAGGGTTTTTTTGCAAAGGCATCTGACAAGATAAAATTCCTATTTCCACACATGGAAGCAGAAGCCCCACTTTGAAATTGTTATCAAAGGTAAGGGTGACTGTAGTTCAGTTTCCTGAACTACAAATCATCAAAGCAAATTTCATATCCATTCATCAGTATTACTTAACCCAGAAGTTAAGGTGGCTTACCAAATTATTAGTGATGCTAATTTTTTATCAGTATTATATAACATATCAGATTTATTTTATTTAAAGAATTATTTATACCATTAACAGATTCTTATATATATATTAATGTGGCTGAAATATGCAGGTTAAATCTATTAACCAAATTATTTATATTATATTAAGTAAGAAAAAATGTGAAACAAATGTAGAGCGAAAATACTACCAGTATACAACCCTAAAACTGTGAGCCATTGGAAAGTACAAGGTAATCAACGAGAACCGTAGCACAACATCATTTTCCATCTTCTTTCCACAATTTTTCCTGGTGGTAGCATAACGCTGCCCCAAGGCCGGTGGGGGAAGTTCCAGGCCACCAGCCTAACTTCAGTGTTTGATCATCACAAACAGATATCTGTTGTCCCTTTTTCTGGGAACCACCAGCCTCCACCCCACAAACGAGAGTGGAGCTCACTCAGCAGCCTAAAGCTCTCCACCTAACCTGCTCTGGAGGTCACTTCTTCCCCACCCCTCTTCCCTCCTCCTTCCCCTGTCCCAGCTCCTTAGTCCCATCATGTAGCAGAGTTCCAGTCACTCAGGAAAAAGGAGGCCAAGGTCATTCCTCAAGTTAGTTTCTTGGGGCCACAGCACAGAGCATGCCGCCTGGGCTCACTTCTGATAGCCACAGTTCTTAGTTCTTCTCACTGGTCCTCTGTGTCCCTCTGTCCCTTCTGTGCCCCCTTTACCCATACCCTCAAGCCTGAGGGAGCGAACTGGGCGCACTTGGGTTCATGGTCTAGAGTAGGAACTCTTCCTTCAGGGGTAGGTTCGATCTGTCTTTCAGAATTCCCGGGCCTACCTGCTGGCCCCTTAGGTAGTCACAAGAGGGAAATGTTTAGTTGACGTATTTTTGTTGTAAGTTCATATATTTGATACATTTAAGCCATCAATGTTCATTTTTTTGCATCAACCTGCTCTTCTACTGTTCTGTCTGTACCATGTGTCTCTTCACAGACAGATGCGTGTACGTGTTTGTGTGTTGGATGTGTCTGTACGTGTGTTCAGTGTTGACAGACAAAGATGTTTTCAGCCTTTGCCTTTCTGTCTTCAGAATGAGTTTGTGGCAACCAAACCTTCTTTTCGTTATTTTAAGTGAACTCAGTTTGTGCTTCCCCACCATTGTAGACTTTACATCAGTAGACCGTGTAAAGTATGTATCTGCCCAGGACTTCACTGGTTTTGTATGGTTTTGCTGTGAGAGCACAGTGTAGCTGTCTCAGTCCACATGAGGTTTTTCTCCTCTTTCTTACAGTTAAATGGTTTCATGTAAGCAGTTAATGTAAATATCGTTAGCATTTTAGGTCATGGAGTGCTTTAACATTTTTTTAGATGTTGCACCTTCTTTACAATTAAAAATTGATCACTCATATTTCAATTCTACCCATAAAGCCATTTCTTTCTCTTTGTATTGAAGCCAATTCATTTTTTTAAAAAGTGGAGGCTAGCCCTTCTATGTTAGTACATTTTTTATTCCCTAAAATAAACTTTTTAAAAAACAAATCCAAGAATGGGAACAGAATGACATTTTTTGGTCCTTTAAAGAACATAATAGTTCCTGCTGGAAAAAGGAAATATAATTTAATTTTATGTCCCTAACAGCCCTAGGAAGCACATGGAGAAGAAGCTACATATCTCAGTAGTTTTTAAAGAGTATTTCCAATGAGTGAATATTAACTGAGCAGCTTTTCTGTGCCTTGTCTTGTTTGTAGCATTAAAAGCAGTCCAAGGTTTTTATTTATTTAAAGGAATATTTTTGGTTTGTACTTTTCAGTCATATTATGAATGAAAATGCTTTAAGAACATTCGTCCCTCATGATATCATGGGCTACGTGTAGTTTTTTATTTAGACCCTTACTTTGAATTTTTGCTGTCTGTTTTTTAAGTAAATATTGCTTTCTTACTTAAGTATGATGCTGCAGAATTGTGGGAGGACCAGAGGGCTGTTATTTTTCATTCTGTAAGTTTTATGAAGATTCTCATATCACATGAGTTGATTCCTTTTTTATTTCAGACCATTATATCAACTTTGATACCAATTTTCCGTGTTCCCTTGTAAGTCCCAAACAATTTTGTACTAGGACTTTAAAATCTAAGATTCTTGAGACGGCTTTGTTCTTTCTGAAAAGAAAGTGAAAATTCCAGACCTTACTGAAAATTCAAAATCTTGTTTACTTTACCTAGTTATGCCCAAATGATATGATGCAAGACACAAGATTTTTCAGCAGTGTGTAAGAAATAAGTTGTGTGTTACTTGATTCATTTGGGGATATGAACAAAAGATGTCAACCAACCATAACTATTATACTGAATTAGTTTATTCTTTCTTTCATTCACTTTCTCATACTTGCATTAGCCAAAGAGATAAGAACATTAGTAATTCCTATGTGTAAACAACACAGAAGTGAATATTAAATCAGTGAGCCAAAAAGCAATAAACAACTGAAGCATGGTATATCCTGCTAACAGTGGGGAGTCTGATATAGAAAATATATATATAAAGCATTATCTTCAAAAATGAAAGATTAATTTGTATCTACTGTAAATATGTATTATCAACCTTATCTGCTTTATACACACTGTGTGTGTACTTCAGTGACCTTTTATAAACCAGAAAAATGGTTGATTTAATAATTTGTTATGTAAATACAAAGTTGTCTATAAATTGGAAAATTTGATGCCATATGGCTTCATTAATATACAACTGTGTTTTGTAACATCATGCCTTTATGGGTTAAGTATAAATACACTGGAATGTCTGTGTAGAAAAGATGCAGTCTACATTTCACCTGCATTTCAAATGGATATTTCGTCCCCAGGGTTATATTATTAGGAAAAGAAAATGGCCTGAACATTCTCAATGTGAAAAACAAATATGGTTTCCATTTCAGTGAAACTTTTCACACCCAAGAATCTGTTCAATTCCATGTTAAATGCCTTGCATTATGAGATTTCCATAGGAGTTTCATTGATCTACGACAAGAATCTACCTATGAAAACTACACAAGTTGAATTCTTCTACTTGAGACATAGAGTACACATCTTTCTTTCCTGTATCAGGCAGAGGAAAAGCCCCAGCCATCTTACTGTGTTTCAATTTATTATTTTCTGCTTTGTTCCCATACACTTTGGAAAGCACAGACAAATAGGGCCTTGGTTCTATGAGCTCAGGTATGTACAGAATGTCACCTCAATGGAGGGCTTCCCTCAGTTGACGCTATCGACATCTGGGCCAGGTCATTTTTTGGCTTGTGGGGCACCCTATGCATCCTAGAACATTTAGCAGCATCTCTGGTCTCAAACCACTAGTGGCCTGTGGAACCCCCTCCCAAATGGTAGCAATCAAAAATGAGTCCAGCCATTACCAAATGTCTCCTGGGGTGGGAAAGTAAAGAGGTTCAAAATAAAATTTGAAAACCACTGCCATAATGGAACCAGTTTGAGAGGCTATATCTGTGTAAAGTATGGGCAGATTGGCATCAGGAAACTGATTCCTAGAACTAGCCAAAATTTATGCCAAAGGAGAGCTTCTGAGCCTACAGTTAAGGAGATAAGCACATGACCATCAGCTTTACCTAAACTCAATGTTTTAGATCACAAGACCCAAGACAGTTATGTTTTAAGAACACCCTGGCTGAGAAGAGTTACCTAAATACTGTGGCTCAGAGTTTGCAAGAAAATGGATAGCTCACTCTGAGCAATCCAAGGAGCTTCAGCAGTGGAAGCCTTCCAGATGGCAGTGGAGCTGCCTCCCCTGGGTCAAGAAGAGGAATGCCTCTGGGGATGACTGGTTCAGGTACCAGTAGCTCTGAGTTGCTTGTAAGCAGTTTGAACAAGCAATCCAGAAGATTTTGGAGGTATTGTTGATACATTTACTCATTCAATAAATATTTACTGAGTGCCATTGTGTGCCATACCCTATGTGCCTCAGCGGGGATGTAGCGGGGAATAAGACAGGCCTATCTTCTGCCCTCATAAAGCCAACAGAGGAGATGCCAAATAAATGTAAATATGATAAATGATGCTGAGGGAGAAGAGGGGAGCACATCACAGGGCTGTGACCTCATTTCATGGGGTTTTGAAGGAGGTAGGGGAAAGATGAATAGAAATCTGGCAAAGAACTGTGTGGCATGGGAAGGGCGAAACAGTGGGCTAGAGGCAGAGAGAGCAGCACTTGCCAAGACTTGGATGTTAGAGGAAGTAGGAAAGAACAATGGCTGAAGAGGCATGGGGCCTGGACGACCCAAATTTCTTTCTTTTTCTAGTGCTGGGGATTGAACCCAGGGCCTTGTGCATGCTGGGTAAGTGCTCTAGGACTGAGCTACATCCTCAAGCCTCCTTAGAAAGACTTGTTGTCACTTTTGCATGTATCATGCAGCAATGGGGAGTTACTGAAGTCTTACAAGGGGTGATATAAGATAAGTGTTTTAGAAAGACTATTCTAGCTGCACTGGTAAGCAGGTAATTGGAGGGGTAAGAACTGAAGGTCCCCGGTTTGTAACCGGGTGGAAACACCTTCGTTTGAGGGCTGGGGATTTAGCTTAGTGGTTCTGCCGCCTGCCTCGCAAGCACAAGGTCCTAAGTTCAATCCCTGGTACCAAAAATAAGAAGGAAAAAAACCCGAAAAAAAACAAGACTGAAGAGCATGTATCTCATTTGAAGTGCAGCATTTAAAAAACCATGCACTTCTTCAAAAAGTAAAAACAAATTCCAGGCCCATCATAATTCTTCATATTACATCTGTTGAGCAAGTTCCATCCCAGTTTTAAGGTATATATACAAAGATATATGTGCACATTCACTTCAAAATAGATTGAGCATTCGTAATCTGAAAACCTGATATCCAAAATGCTCCAAAATCCAAAACTTCTTTTTTAGTTCAAAACTGTTTTGAGTTCCAGCATGACATTGCAAGTGGAAAATTCCACACCAGATTTCATGTGGTGAGTCACAGTAAAGTGCAGGTGCACTGAAAATATAAAAAATTACCTTTGGGCTCTGTGTATAAAGTATATATGAAGCAATTGAATTTCGTGTTTAGACTTAGGTCCCATTCCCAAGATATTATGTATATGTAAGTATTCCAAAAGAGAAAAAAAATCCAAAATTCAAAACACTTCTAAGGATTTCAGATAAGGGTTACTCAACTTGTAGTCATGAAGAAATGCTAGTCAGCAGTTACACTTACTGCCTATAAAATTATTCCCTATTTACTCTACACAAATAGGAAAGCAATAGTGTTTCTACTTTGACCACCAAAGGTTGGGAAGATTTAAAATCCTGGAGCATTTTGCTAAAATGACCTGAAGGAAGGTCTGCTAATCAGAATGTACAGGTAAGTGCAGGTCAGGGATGGGCCTTTGGAGTGACCGCCTCATCCTACACACCTCCCCTGGGAACCAGAAGCTGCAGTGGAAGGCACAAGAGGCAGGAGGTGACAGGTGAGCACTAAGGATTACGGAGCACAGGAAATCAGAACCAGAGGGGTCAGGGCCCAGAAGTCAGAGAGGCCACAATGGGCTTTCGTCAGCCATTCCAGCCCATGATTAAGTACTTGCTCTTAAACATCCCCAACCACAATTATTCACCTTCTGTACTCAAGGAACAGTGTCTTTGGGGGCTTTTCAAAGCGAATTATTGGTTTAAAAAGCCAAACAGGGACAGTGCAATAAGGGGCATTCAATCCTATGATCCAGAGGCTACCAAATTGCTCTTTCCTCTACAGTGGATTCTATACACCAGAAATGGAGTCTAAGCCAGAGGCAGCCCATTAGAATAGCTACAAATGGGGCCCAGAGAGTCCTGATCTAGAAATAATTAAACCTAGATGGTGCCACTAGCTTGTTATTTGATTTAGAGCAAGTAACCTAACCTGTCTGAACTTAGCTTCCTCATCTGCAAAAAGAATAAGAACAGTGCTTCCCTCAGGGGTTGATTAAGGTCTGAATGAGACAACACACGTGAAGCTCTCGGTGCCTGGCACATAGTAGGCACTCAGAGAATGTTCCTTACAAAATTGCAATACGAAAGATTTTTGATTCACAAAGGAACCCTCTGCCAGTGAAAGGTGTCATCAAATATAGGAGGAGTGAAGCTGCACCTAGTGGTGCACGCCTATAATCCCAGCACCTGCGAGGCTGAGGCAGGAGTTGAAGGCCATTCTGAACTACATAGTGAGACCCTGTCTCAAAAACAAACAACATCACCAACAAAATAGATCTACATCTAGAGTGGCTGTGTCTTCCTGGGAGACTCACAAGGTAGGACAGGGTTTGTCCATCCAGGGCGGCCGAGAAAAGGGAATGGATTCACAGCATCTTCTGATGTCCTCTTCTAACCCCAGGTTCTGGATTCACAACCCAATGTGTTTCCTGGATGAATGCTACAGTCTGTTATACCATGTGCAGAAACAAACCAGCAAAATTATTTCCTAATGAAAAATTTCCGAGTCCAAAAATTTTTTCCAAGAAGTTCAGTGAGTCACCTCTGGTAACCCAGACAGACTCAGAATCAGGTGAATTTGAGAACTTGTAACCTTCAGCCTCAGGATCAAGTTGGAACTATCTCTGCAAATAAATAGCTTGAGACTTAAAAAGTGTAAACAACCTGAAATCAGTCAAATCAGGGAATGTAGACTTTAGCCCTCATGTTTCTTAAAGAATCAGTCTTCGTGGGGTGGTCACTTAAGAGGACTTTGTTCACATTTAACCCTGCATTTCCCATCTCTAATTTTAACATAGATACTGTCAAGTAAAATCTTGAACCAAGCAAGAATCAGGAAGTTCTCAGGAGATTTGAGAGTATGAAGGGCTGGAGTGCCTGCACATGTGTTGGGCGAGGCGGGGGTGGGGGTGGTGTCGCAGGCGCCCTAGGCTTAGTTGTGTCCAAACACTAGCATGAAAATGAAAACAGATCATTTTTGAGGAATGCAATTAAGAGAAAGAAGGACTAATATTCTAAAGTGGTAATATTTTTAGGTGCCATTAGGGATTATTTCTTAATTAGAAGTATATGACCAAATACTGTACCTAGACGTTTGCGGACTGGGAAGATTTACGTGCCTTGCTGAAAGGAGGCAGAATGTATTCAGCACAGATGAAGGAATAGGTTTAGTTGAGTGCTTAGCTTCCAAAGCAGGACCTCTGTCCAGCCAGCTTCCAGGGCGGCTATGGAACACTGCATATGGAGAACAGCCAGGAGGACCAGGCACCTGAGGCTTCGGTCCCCAGACTGTGACTGAGTTCCTCCAAAACGTAGCTTTCCCTGCCAGAATAATCTTAAATAGCTTTTGTGGTCAGGAAGTATCCTTAGGAAATCTCCTGTGACCTTTTTCAGGCTCTGTTAACCTTTTCCAATCAAATAGGGATTATTTAGAGTCAATAGGATTCTTCAAATTTCAGAATAAACATGGAGGTTAGGAGTTTATGATTTCAGACTGATTCACACTGTTCTGGTTTATTTGGGGGGAAAAATGGAAGCATAGTTTCCCAGGAGCTGGAAAGGGGGAAGCTAGAATTGGGATGAAGAAAGGCACTAGGCCGTCTCTAGAAAAGCTATCTATGTGGGCAGGAGTCAGCAGAAGCAAGGAGAGGCTCTTTCCTCCCCTTTCTCTTGGCTTCTTGGCTCTTTCCAAATGCCTAAGGGCACCCTGAAGGGATTAAGGCATTCGGGGAGGTGGAGAAAGGATCTGCATTGTGCCTTCAGGGCGATTGGGCCCAGAGAGATTATACCCAGACATTGCAATCATGAGGAGCCCAGAGCTTTCTAAGCCGAAAACAGAAATATAAAAAGATGTGTGGATCTAGTCTCACAGCATGGCTTTCCTTTTTCATAAACTGTACTTTTCATCATTTTGACCAGGAATTTCTATTAGTAAAATAAAAGTGAGGACATATTATACCCACATAGATATGTATGTATACTGTTACATGTATTTCTGAATTAACATGTGGAATGTTAGAAATACACAAACACGGAAATTAGGGAACAACTGAGACAAGCTGGTGTAAGTCTGTTTCCCTCCTTCACCCCAGTGGACTGTCTTGCATCGTGTCCCAAGTATATTCATTCAATTTGGGACTTGCTTAGGTTAAGCAACAAGTAACTGGAAGTTCCTAACAGGTTGCTCCTACTAGTATTGGCAGTGATGAACCAAACTATCAGAGAACTCCTAGAAGAACGCAACTTTTCTTAATCAATTTTGTATGCTCACTTTTAAGTAAATGGTGGTGGAAAGACAAAAGGAAGAAAATAATTCCTAAAAATATGGTAACTAACATGGAATCTGTGCTCTCTGTGAGGTTTGAGGATAACCTTGATCTTTCTATAAACTCAGAGTTTCTGTTGAAGTGTATCTCTGAGATCTGAGATGGGGTCACTCACTGCCAGGCTCTGGCATCTGTTTAGTAAAACCACCCACTCAGTACGTAAGGGAAGGTCTACGGCCCAGCACTTTCTGTGCCATAGTTGGTAAGAGTTAGAGGACACACCAAAGCTATGGTAGAACTTCCAGTTCAAGACATGGACCAAACACCCTAACTGTGCACATGCCTTTGTACTCCATGCACTCCCAGCCTCAGGGTAGTTCTGGGGCTTGCTTGACAGATAACCACAGAGTGTGGTTCTAAGCAATTCATTCGTAAGATTATAGCACTGTGCAAAAAAAGCTGAACTGTGTTCTAGTTCTAATTTTGCTGTTAGTTGTGTGACCTTGGGCAAGTACCTTATTTTTTCTGAGCCTGGGTTTTTTTCATCTGGCCCTGGAACAGTACCCACCCCACAGGGGTGTCATGAAATCCACACAAGCATTTATATGAAGGTGTTTTGCAAAACACTGTACAAATGAAGTCAGAGGGTACCCAGACCCACATATTCAGGGGCTTTCAAGGAACAAAGATGAATATTTCCTAGAGATCATACCATTAAACACCCTGAAGAATTTTCTTTGAGTCCAGCTCAGAGGGAAACTGATACATAATAGATTTTTAATCTGAACCTAGAGCTCTTTATAAGCCTAAAGAATAAACCAGGTGGGCAATGAAAAGTTCCATGAAGCAACTGAGTAAATTCCTGGGCTACCTTGTAATGCCAAGTTTCCCACGGGGCATTCTTTGCATTCATTCATTCAACAAATATCCATAGATTATTTTATCTCTGAGATAAATGCAAAAGTCTCTTCAAGGGGTTATTTTTTAGTGAATGAGAAAGACATGTAAATAATCATTGCAATACACCGACAAGAGCCATAAGCCAAATATGCATTATAGAGCTTTGGAAATTGGGAGACTTAAATGTTGGGGAATGGAATTAAGTGATTTACAGAAGACTAGGAATTCACTCATTGCCTGCAGAGGTAAATGACATTAAAATGGGAACAAAATGCAAAGGCCAGGTGTGGGGAGGAGTGGAGATCAGCATGCCTTTTTGAGAACTATAAAGGATTCTGTAAGTCTTGAGTGTAATGTAAGGAAATAAAGAGAAAGATAATAAGCCCAGACAGTAAGCAGAAGTCAGATCACGGGGGAAGTGGGGTGCTGGCAGGTCTTCCAGGGAAGTAGAACATGGAAAGCCATTTGAAACATTTTAAACCAGATAATTGGCAGCAACTCATCTGCACACATATACTCCGTAAGTGTGTATTGGGTACTTAGCACATGGGAGCACTAAACCAGGGGCCCAATGGTGAATATGAATGCCATATTACTACCTCACAGGAAACAAAATCTAGCTTCAAAGACTGATGCCAAATAAGTAACTAAAGTATAATGTGTGTTAGAACACCCATGAGATTCTATGGCACCCTAAAATTTTATTTTTAGAAAAGTCACCTTGACCATAATTTCATGGTGAGTAATATTTCTTGCGGTCCTGGAATAATGTCAACAGAGCAAATTTGTTCCACTGACCCCAAGGTAAAAATCCAGCTCCCTTTTGAGAGACTCAGTCAAAATATCATTTACCCCCAAAATTAGGGCATAGAAAATGGTCATAATAAAGCCAGCAATTTAGTAGGGTTACGTTTAGAACCCAGAGACATAAGATTGAAGCCAGGAGGTATGTGGCTGCAGTTCCAGTTTATTCCTGATTGTCCGTGTGACTTCAGGCAAGTCACACCACTCACTGGCCTAATGATTGTAAGGAGACATGAGGGTTCTTATTGGGCTAACATGCTGTGATTTTGTTGAAGAGGACTACTCATTAACAAGTTACAGTCAGCTTTTGTTTACTAAGAAGACTGCTGCTGGGGCTTTCCGTATTTATCTTTGTAAGATCCACTCACTCACAAAAATAGAAAGACATCTCCTGAAGCATTTTCACCAGGTAACTTCAATCCCCTCCTCCAACCACTGAAGTTACCGTTGTCCTTTCTGTTGAACTGAATTACATAGATGGAGTGATAAGAACAATCCAGTTTATAGCACATTTTGCCATACCTCGCCGTAGATATTATCTCCCTCAGGATGGATTTGCCATTTTCTTTTCTCACTTCAAAAGAATAAATGAAGCAAAAATCCTGAAGCAAAAAGATAATGCTGCATAGGATGAGCTTTGACTGGATCACTTCTGTCCATCACAAAGTGTATAATTTTCTTGGCCAAGATTTACAAATCCCCATGAGATCAAATAAATTACCTGAAGGCCTGATAATTGTGGGGAAGATGGCAGAGAAGATGGGGTGTCACCCCACTGCCATATTCCCAGGTGACAGAAAGGTGATACACCCATCAACGTGCCTCATACTGAGACCACAAGGTGAGGACATGCAGCTCATAAATGTTCTGAAACTGTAATGGTTACCCATCTTTGCGATCAGAAATAAGAATAAAAGACATAAGCAGAAACCCCTGTGGAGAGTCACCACTGTTATGTTCCCCAGCTCTGTCAGGTGGCTTGTCATGTGGGGTCTCCAGTGCATTGGACAGTGTTAAGAAGTCACAATGAAGGCTTCCCCCGTCACATGCCCATGGTTGGTTGATGAAGGCTGATACTTGCCACTCTTGGCCGCAACAGTTCCACATGGCTCTCTGTGATCTGGGCTTCCTCACAGTGTGCAGCTCCAAGAGGAAATGTTCCAAGAGAAGAGCCAGGTGGAAGCTGGATGCCTCTTATATTCTACCCTCAGAAGTCACAGCACCAAATGGAGCAAGGGCTGTAGAACTCTTTTCATGGGAAGAGTTAGTTACATTCTGAATAGAGTCATACATTAAAATGGGTTCCTCACTGTATAGCAATATGAATCCCATGACACTTTCCTATGTAACACTCCCTCTCTTTGTCAATGGTCACTCAGTTCTGTTTATTCTCTTGGTAGAACACTGTCTCTGTCTAGGAGCTTATAATCTAACATAGATGATAAGAACTGGAGCAGTGGAAAAGCTAAAGAATATGGCAGGAGGAATATAAAAATGAATAGCAGCATGGAAAACAAGTGGGGAAATTTTATAAGAGAGGGCTCAATGATTCAGAGAATCCAAGGAGAAAAAGGATTAAGTAGTTGGCTGCAAATTTTGTTTCCAGGAGATAAATAGGAACTTCAAGAAAATACTTACAGGGGAGTGGTTAGAAAGGAAATCAAATACAAGGGGTTATGGAGGTAGAGAAGAAACAAAGCCACTAAAAGACATTACTCTTTCAACATGTGAAACAGTGACAGAAACCATCATGATTGGAAAGTCAAAGGATTGGAGTTGTTATGAAGGAAGACACAATAGGTATGGTTTTGGTCCTTCCTAGGCTCCCTTGTGCTCCTACCCAAGTGGCTATTGAGTGGAGAGGGAATTGGTTATCTCTGTTCTCCCAGTCTCAGGTGATTGGACTTGGTGCAAGGAGTGCTTGATTTGAGGAAGTCCCACTAACTTTTCTTGACTGACTGAGCCCCAAAAAGACGAATAGGGAACAATCCGATCCCTTCTTATAGGAACTCCAAACCAAGAGGCACAAGTAAAAGATGCCTTTCAGGAATGGATCCTTGAGCTGAAAACTAAGTTGATGAGTATAAAATGGGTCATGTGCACGCCTGAGCCATGAGGACCACAGGAGGTGGCTAGAAAAGAGAATGACAGATATAAAGGCAAAAGTGGACAAAATCTTGTCCACTTCACCCTAATAACCATGAATAAGAGATAAAACTAACCTATAGTGTGTAATATATTCCAAATGCTGTGTGAAATCTGTACATTATAAATAACTCATTTATTTCTCATAACAATCCTATGGTACAGGTACTATGATTATTCTCATTTTACAAAAACCAAGGCCAAGTGGTACTTAAGATGACTCATGGTAAAGCCATGATATAAACTAAATAGCACTTTGTCACTGGGACCAACTACCTGACATACACAATTTAAAGGAGGAAAGATTTATTTTTGCTCTTAGTTTCAGAGAGTACAGTCCATGGTTGGCTGGCTCCACAGCAGAAACAGAACAGAACAGCATGGCAGAGAAAAGCTACTCACCTCATGGTTGCCATGAAGCGAAGAGCAGGGATGATCCAGAGAGGGGCTGGGGACCATATATAGCTCCCAAGATCATTTCCCCCAGGTCCATTCCCTTCAACTAGGCCCTCCCTACTAAGTTTCTATTATCTTTCAATAATGCTATCAAATTATAATCTCTTCAATGGATGAATACACTGCTGAGGTTAGAGCCCTAATGATCCAGTCACCTTCCAAAGCCCCACCTTCAAACACATTAGACTTTGGGAGGACATTTAGATCTAAACCGTAACAGCTGGCTCCTGAGTCCTTGCTTTTAGCCATCAGGCAACACTGCTTCTCAAAAGGAAAATAAAAGAAAGATACTTCCTGAGACCAACTGGAATCCAGCTCTTCCTAAACTCGAGCACTTTTATTAACTTTCCTTAGATAATGAGAGCTTATCTAAGCTAATTATGTATGCTAAATGGGTTTTAGTTCCTAGCAACCAAAGAAACTCTGACGAAATCAGATGAGAAGCTTTCCTGGTAGGAAAGAGTACAAAGGTTATCAAAAGGACTCTTGATGGCACAGATTTACCCACTAGGGAGGGCAAAGGGATGGAAGGGGTCTCCTCCCATATTGGAACCACCTGGCTTACATTTACCATTAGGCGTTCACAATGTCATATGGTAAAGCAACTAACAAACCAAACTACTGAGGAGTTACACACACTCAAGTGGCTGTAGCTTTCCATTTGGCTCAGCTACTAATGGCATTGATGACATTAGGCCTGTCATGCATTCTCCTTTCTGAGCCTTCGTTTCTCTGTCAATAAAATGGAAAATGGAGACATCTGGGTTTACCAGGACTCCAGTGGCTAACCCCCAGTGGTAGCTAGCCTGGGGTCTTGAGTCAGTTTTCCAGAGATGGTCTTGCAGATGAAGACCTGAGTACAGAAATTTCTTCAGGGAATGTTTGCAGGTTCAGCCCGTGTGAGAAGTAAGGGAGCAGGAATGAGCAGAGAGAGAGAAAGTGCAGCAGAGGCTTCCACCAATTTAACAGGAACTTGACCTGGGATGACTCCTTAGATTGTCCCACATAGCAGCACGAGGGCTGTGCCTTTGTACCCCACCTCCTATGGAGAAGCCACTGGGTCTTGGATGCCCTGTGGGTAAAGCAGCTCCCTGCAGTCCGGAGCAGTGCCTAGAGAAGAGCCCTGCAGTAAGAGCTTTGGGAGGCTACACCCACAGAGATGGTAGAGTGCCCTTTCCTCAAAGGGGGATGGGGGAGCATGTGAAGGCATCCACTAGACATGAGAACTGGACCACGCTGGAGAAGTCGGGGTGGGGTGGGAGGAGCCAGGGGGAGATGGCAGATTTTGTGCTGATATGATCCTGCTCTGTCCCCACCTGAAATTGGCAGGAAATTCAGTGCCCTATGAAAATGCTGCATGTGGCTGGATCAGAGTGTAAAGATGGACTTCCACAGCTAATCTGAGGCTAGGAAGCCTGAGGGCTGTAGCAAGGAGTTAGAGAAATGGTAGAGGTAATGAAGCAAGGGAATTGTCCAAACAGAATTAGAGTTTGCCATAGAATTAGAGTTTGGGTCAAGTTTAATGTAAATCTCCACAAGGCAGGGAGTTTCCCAAGAGCCATATTAGATCAAAGCACTTTCCCTGGCCTTTGCTGGATTTTGAGGATTTCACACCTCAAGGTGCAAATCAGAGAGAAAGTGCTCTCTGCAGCCCATTTGTTCCCAGCCAAGGCCTGGGGCTACTGAGTCACTGAGAACTGTACGAGGTCCAAGCCAAGGAACCCAGAAAGAGATACGTGAGAGATGGCCTCTGCACACAGTCCCCCTACTTCAGGGAGTGAGGGAGTGCTATGGGCTGAAAGGTGCCCTCCTGGAACTCATACACAGAAGCCCTAACCCTAGTGGGACTGTAGTAGGAAATAGGGCTATTGATGAGGAGATGAAGACTAAATGAAACAGTCAGGGTGGGTCCTAATCCAACAGGATTGGTGTTTTTATAAGAAGAGGAAAAGACACCAGGAATGCACACACACAGAAGACAGGCCATGTAAGGCCACGATGAGCAGTGTCAGTCTGCAAGCCAAGGAAAAAGGCCTCAGGAGAAACAATCCTGCCCACAATTTGGGCTTCTAGCCTCTGGAATTTTGAGAAATAAATACCTATTGGTTAAGCCACCAGCCCAGGGTAGTT
Organism: Heterocephalus glaber; assembly: GCF_000247695.1. The sequence continues at coordinate 1,177,533 of NW_004624866.1, forward strand.
TGTTATGGCAGTCTACGCAACTGAGACGGCAAGACGGGCAACTAGCAACCTGAGAACATGGGTGTCAGAGGCAAAACCAAGCCAAGTGTCCTCAAGTCTTTATCTCTTCTCCCTCCTGCCTCCCCCAGTCTGAGCCAGCAGAGACTGGTCAGGGGCTGGGGGGATGGCTGCCAGAGGTTTGTTTCCAAGGATACATGTAAAGCCTGAACATGTAAACATAAATCACCAGAAATCGGGACCTGCCTGTTGCTGCACAATAGAAAGTGGCAGCTCCCAGTTCCATGTTCCCTGGTTTCATCTGCTTGAGGAAGTAAAGCAACTCCACACACTTGTCTCCTCCTTTCCTGCTTGCTTGGTGGCCAGTGCCAATGTCACTGACCTGAGAGTTCAGCTTTCAGAAGAAAGTTATTTCTTTGTCATTCTTTTAGTTCTAATTCAGAACTCACATAAAAAGTATAATTCAGTTTGAGAAAAAGTACAAATCAAAACAAAGCCAGAAACACAGAAGAGTTGACTTTCTGGGCCTCTGTATCAGAAAAATGAGGCTGTTGCACCAGATTTGTGGTTCTCTTACTTTCTTTGCTTCCTTCTTCCTCCCTTCCCTCCCTCCCTCCTTTCTTTCCTTCTTTCCTTTCCTTCCTTCTTTCTTTTCCTCCCTCCCTTCTTTCCTTCCTTCTTTCCCTGTTTTTCTTTACTAAAACAAAACTTTCTTCAAGAGAAATCTTACCAGGAAACAGAAACAAAGAAGATGTGCATAAGGACTGATTGTTCAGATCAGATGGAGGGTTGAGTTCCCCACCCTGCCCTCCAAGGAGGGGTTTTGCAAACTGAGGACCATTTTACTGGTTTGACTCCCATCCATCCTCCATGACTGGGAGAAATAAATGTGTGCTATTCCACACCCCTCACACTGATCTGGAGCATTTTGTTATGGCAGCCTGAGCTAAGACAGAGGGCCTTTATAGGCTCTGCACAACCTTCCATTCCCACCTACCCCTCCTGCCTGGCCCCCTTTGACAACCATGCATCCACCAACTGGGACTGCATGCACCTTAAATGCACCACATCCTCCCTCAAATCACATTCTCACAATTTCTTCTGCATGGAAATGTCCTCCACCTCACCATCACTACCAACTGGATGACTTCAATACACATATTGGTGGCTGATTCAGGAAGACTGCCTATAGATTGGGTGTGGGGTTCAGAGAGTTGTCTACAACTATTGTCTTAACTATCTCATCACTTGAATATTTTCTCTTTTAGGGATTAATGATTCTCTGTTTCCTAAGTTTCAAGTGATCCTCCTTTATATTTTTATTTATTCTTGAGTGCCTTCCATGGTGTGTGTCCACCCTCTTCAAACACACCTTCAAATTTGCCTACTCACTTCAACCAAATAAAAAATTAACTCAAAAGAGACCAAAGACTAAGTGTAAGCAGTAACATTTTAACATAAGAGAAATATAGTTATATATCTTTATGACCTTGGACTTGACAGTTGTTTGGTTTTGTTTCTTAGATATCACATCAAAAGTAGGAGCAACCAAACAAGAAATAATCTGGACATCAACAAATTAAAGTTTTGTGCTTTATCAAGAAAGCAAGACAGGGCTTGGATTTAGCTCAGTGGCACTGCACCTGCCTTGCAAGTGCAAGGTCCTGAGTTTGATCCCTGGTACCAAAAAAAAAAAAAAGAATGCAAGACAACAGAATGGAAAAACTTTTACAAATTATATATCTAGTAAAAGAGTTGCATCTGGAATATGTAAAGCACAATTACAACTAAGTAATAGATAAGTAATGCACTAACACTAGGCATCTGAATAGATGTAAAAGATGTACAAATGGCCGATAATCACAGGAAAAGATGATCAATGTCATTAGCCATCAGGGAAAAGCAAATGTAAACTAATGAGAAACTACATCACACCTATTAGAATGACTGTAATAGTAAAAAATTGAAACACACAGACAAGTGTTGATGAGGGTATAGAGAAACTGAACTCATTGTAAATGGAGTAGCTGCTTTGGAAAACAGTCTGGTAGATACTCAAATGGTTAAAAACAGTTTCTGTATGACTCAGAATTTCCAATTCTAGATAAGTACTCAAGGGGTTCAAAAATGTGTCTACAAAAAGACACATGAATGTTTACAGCTGTGTTATTCCTAACAGCCAGAAGTAGAAACCACTTGATCAGTGGATAAACAAAATGTATTATATCCATACAATGGAATATTATTCAGCAATAAAAATGAAGTAGTGATACATGCAACAACATGGATATAACACTGAAAACTTTGTGATGAGTGAAAACCAAAGGACTACATATGATTCTACTCATATGAAAGGCAAACCTGTAGAAAGTGATTTTCCAGGGTTAGGGAGGGGTAAAAAGAAACATCAGAGGTGATAGCTAATAGGTACAGGGTTTCTTTTTAGGATAATGAAAGTGTTCTAAAGTTGATAGTGATACTAAACACATAACCCTGTGAAGATGCTGAAAGCCAATGGATTATACACTTTAAATGGGTGAATTATATAGTATGTGAATTATATTTCAATGAAGCTCTTTTAAAAATAAAATCCTATCTTATGACCCTTAACAGCAGATGCTGAGTCTTGCTGTAGTCTAGGAAAAAGGTAACAGATTTACAGTAAACTCTTAGTGACTCACCATCACACCCTGCTATGCCTTCCTTTCAAGTTTTATTTGCATTTATTAGAACATGTTTTTACAAAAAGGAATAAATTTACAATATAAAACATGGTTAAGAGATCTTTTTGATAGCTTGACTTCTTTTTAGAATTTTTGAAAAGTATAATTCTACTTTTATATGTTATCTGCTCAATGATTCTTCCTGCCAGATTATAGATAATTTTTAGCAGAACAAAAACCAAGTATGTCATGTTCTTCACTGTATCTATAGTACACTGGATATTGCCTGTCTCAAAATAATCCCTTCACCAATATTTGTTAAATAGTGTATTATGATTAGTAAGTAAGTTAATGAGAAGTAGTCATTTCTGGTGTCCCTAAAATATCTCCCAAAGACAGCTCTCATTGTACCCGGAAGTGAGTCTGGTCCTAGGGAAAAGCTGAGGAGACAGGCAGTGTCTATGCTGTGGGAAACGCAGTGCCCGAGCTCTCTGAATGTGGCACCTTGGGGCATTGCTGCCTCTTTCGTTGTAAGCATCCCTGGCAGAGCCTGCTGAGGAAGGGAAGGGAAAGGGCCTCTCGCTAGTCCTTCTGTTTTACCTCAAATACTAATCTCTAGCTAAATTACCCACCAAGTTCACCAGACAAATGACTTTCAGTCATTCCCCAAACTGACTCACCTCCTGAATGACAAAGATTTGCTGTGATCAAAGATTGTTGACCCTGGGGATACAGAAGAGCTCAGCTGAGCACCAAGAATGTGACTTCACAGTGCTTTAAAGAAGCACTGATTGTCCTGCTTCTTTTTTCTTTTCTTTAATGGACTGTGACACATGATGTTTACACTCGTTTTGGGGGGCTGATACTTATGTATACCACATCTTGATCATTTTTGATCCCTTTATTCCCTCTCCCCACCCTCCCTAGTCCTGCTTCTTAAGTAGATGTTAATCAAAGGAGTACACCTGGGCAATAATTTCAAATGACGGAACACTTGTAAAATATTAAATATGCTAATTTTGAGAAGGTATACCAGTTCTTTCTTTCTTTTTCCAAACTACTAAAGAATCATAAGAAATGGTCACTAGCTAGCTGTGTGATCTTGAGCGAGTCCCTGTGCCTCAGTTTCTCAATTTTGATATAAGGAAGTCAGATTCCGTAATCTCTGAATCCCTTCCCTCACTGAGGTTTGTTTTCCACAGCATTCATGAGTCCCCCTGCTGGAAGTTCTTTGTCCCAGGCACTGTGAGGAGAGGGAGCAGGATCAAGAGGCCCAATTCCTGTTGATAAGAAAACACACTCACACATCTATACCAGCCAAGAAGTATGGATGCATGTATGACGAAATAATGTGGAAGGTGCAGAGGCCAGGAAGAGGAGACTTGCAGAGTGACAGCTGAGATAAAGGAAGTGCTGAGCCAAGTTTCAAGGGAAGGTTGAGTGTGTCGGCCACAAAGAAGGCACCGCTGCAGAGAGGATGTGTGGGTGCATACATCAGGACTAGCTTAGCCGTGCTGTTTCCTGCCACCCTCTTGAGCTAGCACCTCTAATACGGCATCCTGGCCTGAAATCCTCCATCCAGGTTTGCTGATCCCATTCCTTGAACAGATGCCTCTCGGGAAAGTGCATCGAGCAGGGCTTTGTTGCCTGTCTAAATACCCAAGGCCAAATACAGTCAGATCCTTGGGTTCCACATCCATGGAACGGATACACACAGACCTTTCTTGTTGTCATTACCCACTACACAACACAGTATAACAACTATTTGAATGGCCTTTACATTGTATTAGGTTTTATAAGCAATCTAGAGTTGATGTAAAGCATACAGGAGGATGTGCAAGGAGATGTGTAGGTCGCAAATTCTAGGCCATTTTATACAAAGGACTTGAGCATCTGAATGAGGGATGACCAAACACATCCTTGAAAAACACTCACAGCGGAAACGTCTCCGTGGCTCCCTTCTGGCATGTGGGCTGGCGCTGACTACAGACCTCAGGGCCTCATTGTCTTCCCTGCAGTTCTCCTTTCCATAGGTCTAGCTTTGTCTTCCTCTTAGTGCTTTCAGAGGGGGGCATAACTTCTCCCCTAGCTCCCACGCTGACTTTGGAAAACTCTTTATTGGAAGGGGAAATGAAAACAAAAATCCTAAAGAGGCTAAGTTGATGGGATTTGTATTTATTTTGAGCCTATACCTGGCCAACAGAAGGAAGCTTTAAAGGAGCAGAATGGAAGGGGTCAGGGTCCCCTGTGCCATATTGCCTTGAACCCCTCTCCTGAGAGTCTACAGGGTCAGGAGGGATGATGTGGAGCATGCATTGAGAAGGTCATGCTGGTCACACTACTCCAGCCCACAACTTCCCCATGGTGTGGGGGTGGAGGGCAGCTCTCTGCTATCTTTGTGAACCTCTCCAGCACCAGAGCTAGCAGAAAGTTGGCCACCACCAGTTAAGATAGGTAAGCAAGTCACCCTGCTCGTAGACACTTCTCAGCCCCACCCTACCAGCTCCCCATACAAGGTGATTCTTACCTGCCTTTCTGAAATCTCTGCCAATAATAGTGTTTTACTTAAGCCAGGGTATCTATTAAAATGTAAATGAGGCGTAAATCTCAGACTACAAACCCAAGAGTAGTAGAAAGGAAGCATTCTTTTATTTTCTTAACGCAGAAATTCAAACTTTCTTAATTTTGAATCCATTTTAGCCCCCAAATCCTGCAGGAATGGTGGAAAATTCAGGCCCATCTTTCTTGTCTCCCTGGCTTGATGCATGGGCCCTTGTGTGGTCCATGTGTGGTCCCTTGTCCACAGGGGTCTCCTGGAGGTCAGCACAGGCCCAGGGTAGGGATGGAAGGCTCTGTGAGGTTGTGCTCACCCTAGGGGTGTTGCAGGAGAAGGCAGAGGTCAAGACCAATAGACTCCTCTCCTCTCCTCTCCTTTCTTGAAGGTCAAAAGAAGGACTTCGGTTTTCCCTGTGGACCTTTTTCCTGTGGACAATGGGGGCTGCTGGAAGCTCCTGGACTGCCTGGCTCTGCTCCTCCTGTGTCTGTGTGGGTGTGTCTGGACATGCAGATATGAGGGTTCTGTGGGTCTCGCTATGCATCCATGTGTGTGTGCATGTCTGAATCTATGTGTCTGCACGCGCTTGTGTGTCTGTCAGTCTGCATGTGTGTATGTGTCTGAGTGCAGCTGTGCATGTTCAGACCTTCTCCTGTCCGTGCCCTCTCCCTACAGCCCTGCTGGATTCATCTACACCCTAGGAACACTCCCACAGGAAATGTGATGCTCCAGGCTCTTGTAGATATGGAGCTAAAAATGCAGCTGTGAATACACCCACTTTAAGATTAAACTCATCCCTCTCTTGTGTGCACCCTTGCCAGTGCACTACCTCCTTTGGTGACCTCTGGATGTCACAAACAAGCCTGGTTCACTACTAGCCTAGGTGCAGTCGAAAAAGGGCAAGCTTCCCAGTTCACCCCAGCCTGGAGATGACAGGGTAAGAGCAGGAATGAGTTGAGCCAACAGCTGCTAGGAGGGGCTCTGAGCACCATGCAGAACATGAGCCCGACCTCAAATGCCCTGGGCCAGGAGCAAACTGGCCACTGGCTCCTTCTGTGAAGACTGCTGTCCCCTGACCTCCAGTGGGGATACCCTAAGTCAGAAACCAGTAGAGGAGGGAAGAATGAAGACCCCACCCAGATTGTGAGGTCAAAGACCTTGGTATCCGTCAGCACTTTAGGCCCTAAAAGGAACTGAAGACAAGCACTAACCTAAGCAGCCCCCTCCCAGTCCCACTCTCCAAGCTGGCCTTGTTGCCAGCCTGACAGGGCTCCCTGGAGCTCGGTAGGGACTTGGCCTCCAGAGCAACTCCCACATTCACTTGACCAATATTTATTTAGTGCCAGCTGTGCACCTGGCTCTTAAGTGATCTCAGCATTCATAATGACAGCGATGGTGTAAAAGTCACAATGGCCAGGAGTCGAGCTAAGTGTGTCACACGCATCATCTCATTTGAATCCACACTGCCCAAGGCAGCAGAAACAGCGATTACACCAAAGGGATTTGCGGCTTCTCAAAGCCCAGGATGGTGAGTGAGTGGCAGAACTGGCATCGAGCCATGGCCACAGGTGCAGGGCCTCTGCCTGAGCCCTGCATCACAGGAGGGAACATGGCTTCCCAAAGCTCAGGGCCAGCAACTTGCCAAAGATTCACCAAAGCTCCAGAGCTACCCGATGCCAAAGCCCACTCATCTTGTGTTGTACCCCAAGCATGCCCTGCTACGGAGAGGGCCCCACTTGGAGCCTGCAGCTCGTGCTGGTCTCGGGAGGGTGGAGCCCTATGCCTGGGGCAGAGGAGCTGGGGCAGGGGTTGGAGGGTAGGAGAGGCCTGGGCCTAGCTCTCTACACAGCAGCAGTAGCTGGGACACTCCAGCTGAGCAGGAGGTGCAGGCCAGAGCCCAGCCCTGAGACAGCCTGCTTGGCCACTGCTTTGGGCAAGCTGGAGGCAACCTGCTCAGTCACCTGCAAGGGGCCTTTCTGGCCACCTCCTGGTGACCTCCATCGCAGAGGTGGTGTCTGGGATGATGATGAAGAGGCCTCAGCACAGGCTTGCTCTGGGAGTTGAGAGGAAATTTTCCTTTCAAGAGCCTGAGTCTGAGATTTCATCTGCAGATCAGAAGTGGTCCCTCGAGATTTCTGAATTTGAAAGTGAACTATAAAATAGCAACCTCCCTGCTCCTAAAAACTGTTCAATCTCTTTTTCCAGATGCAGGCACAGAACCCAAGGACCTGATCTAATATGATCTCAAGGTCTGAGGGTGTAGCTTGGTGGTGAAGCACTTGCCTAGCATGTACAAGGCCCTGGGTTCCATCCCCAGCACAACAAAAAATTAATTAATCTATAAAATAAAATAAAGTGACCTTGAAAGCCCGATGGAAGCTGAGGAAAGACAGCAAGTCCTGGTGGACTTAGATTAGAGCAAAGGGAGCCATCTACAGTTGCAAACAGACCAGAATCTCCACAGGTTCTACCTGGACCAGCATCCCAAGTATAGACGATCCCACCGTGAACTCCTGATTACAGCCAGTCAGCCCTCTTTCTCCTTACCCTGACAGCTTAAATTCCTTAACAGGGCTAAGGAGGAGACAGATTTGAACTTCCTTTCTGTCTCCTTGTTGGTTGAACCTCAATAAAGTCCTTTCTTTTTGCAAGAACCCAGTGTCAAACATTCATTTTTATGTGAGTGGGGCCGTGGACCTTCGGTTAACTATCAGCCAGGTAGGACGAGTCAGCCAGAGAGGCGCTCAGAGGCTCCTGGCACCTTCCCCACCTTCCTTTACCCAGCTCACACAACAACTGACAGAGGAGAAAGGAGAGACGGGGAGAGGACAGGGAGGGGGAAGAAAACGGGTTCCCACTTGGGAATGTGAAGCCCAAACCCAGGGCCTGCTGTTGGAACCCGGCCTGAGCAGCGGGCTTTGGGTCTGAGAGTGTTGACCTCCAAGAAAAACTCTTGAGCAGCCACCCACATTATCTGAATGTTATTTGGTATCATGGAAATACATGTACCACATTATACACTATAACAGGTGGATACTATGTAGTGCACACTAAGATGGTAACAGTTAAAAGACATTCAAGAAGAGTTCTAATGTTTTCTTCCTGCGTTTACTGGGGTGACTTACACGCCACTGGCTTAAGCCTTTGTTAATCCTCAGGGGTCTGCAGGTACCACTTCCCTCCATTCAGGGACAGGGTAATGTGCAAGAGGCTCTGGAAACCACAATGCACAGGATATGTGTTCACAGGGCATCAATGTACTAGGACCTTAGCATATTTTAAGGCAGGCATAGACACAGCCATGCTATGGAATAGGATGGACAGTCCACATGAATGATTAAGGTTAAACAGGATGCTTTGGAGAAAGCTCTATTCCTATGGCCCTGGGCCCTGGAACAAATCCTGGCCAGATCGCCAAGATAGTGGCTTCTGCTTACATAGGGTACTCAGTGAAAATGTCTCCAAACTAATGTTGTAAGAAAAGACAATTAGGCCTAAGCATGACAGTCAGTGTTAAGGAACTTCTCAGTATCGTTCTTAAATAAGAACATCTGTACTTTATTCTGAGAGTTTCTTCACTCCCTCATTCTTTCAGCAGCAGATATTTACTGAGTGCGGACTCCTGTCCACGCACCATGGAAGTCATTGTATTAATTATTTAGGAAGAGACTCATCTTAAGAGAATCAGACCCAGAGAGAATGAAGGGCAACTATGTTTGGAAAACCAGAGCAGTTGTTCCTCTGAGTCCCCTCTACTTATGTGAGTCTCTGCTTCTCTGACTGTAATGATAGTTAAAATGAGGATGCAAAGGGAGAAAGACTTTGAAATTAAATTACATATGTAAAAATTAATTTATGTACATAATTCGTGCCTTCAGGAAGTACTGATTGAGCCCTAATGAATGCCAGAACTTACACTGTGCACATTGAGGAGGATCAGTCTTGACAAGAACCTGCCCACAGAGGAAAGACCAATAAGAAGATGGGAGATCTAGAAATTCAGTTGTCTAGGGAAACACTGGCATGGGTCAAACAGTGGTGCTACCAGACTTCCAAGGGAGGAATGATGACCTGCCTACCACTGACCCTGTAATTATTCCTTATTCTCCTAATTTAAAGATTTCACAATGTTTAGAAATAAATGCTATTACTATAACAATGGCCATGCCATGGAGGCCATGTTCATGCAAGCAGAAGATGGCATGGCAACTGTCATCATTGTTAATGTCTGATCAGCTCAGGTTTAGGACCATGATGAACCCAGTCACCCAGTGCAGGACAAGACTCTGATCATTTCTAGAAAACATGAGCCAAGTCCAGCATGCCGTGCGTCAGAGTGCTGTGCTGAGGGATGGAAATACATTTGGCGAGCCAGAGCCCACTGGATTAAAGCACAGATGCAGGGGAATGGGGCAGTGCTATCTGATAAGTCAGTTGGGTGAGTCATGCACGCAGGACCACTCCTCCCTCAGTTTCTCTCCACAGAATGTCCCCAGCATCGGGTAAACTTTACATGTCCTTGGCACTAAAAGGTGTGGGGGGGGGGGGCTGTTCAAAGTCATTGAGAAGGACTCCACGCCCACGCCTACTAGTGACAGCCTGTCTGTCATCTCTGAATCCAGAAGGCAAATAATCAGCAGTTTCCATTCAATAAAAGGTCTAGGAAACAGAGCAAGGCATCTTTGTGGTTAGTCCAAAGGGAAGGTATTAGTCTGCTAGAGCTGCCATAAAAAAATACACAGCTTGGGTAGCTTCAACAACAGAAATTTATTTCCTCACTGTCCTGGAGGCTGCAAGTCTGAGATGGGGGTGTTAGAAGGGCGGATTTCTTTTGAGGCCTTTAGGCTTGTGGATGTCTGTCTTGTCCCTGTCTCTGGCAGATCTGTGCCCTAATCACTTCTTAGAAGGATATCAATCACACTAGATCAAGGCCAACGTACCTCACTCACCTGTAATTACCTCTTTAAAGATCCTGTCTCCAATATAGTCACATTCTTATGCCATGCATCATTGGGAATTTGCACCTTTACATAATCTCCCTTGGTTCTTATTTTTCCCCCTTCCCCTGTCCTCCCTTCAACCCCTCCATCCCTCCCTATTTACAAAGACTTTGTTTCCATTTTTTCCATTTCTCAGCATTTTTCCTTTCCCTTCTTTCCTTTCCCCTGTCCCTCCCACTGCCCCTAACCCTTTGGACCTTTTCTGCCTATTTCTCATTATCAACTATTCATTGTAATCACTGGTACATTTTAGGTATACAATATAATGACATTCATCACTGGAAATTTGCACCTTTACATAGTCTCTCTTCATTCTTATTTTTCCCCCTTCCCCTGCCCTCCCTTCAACCCCTCCATCCCTCCCTATTTACAAAGACTTTGTTTCCATTTTTCCATTTTCTCATATTAATCCCAGTCCCTTCTTTCCTTTCCCCTACCCCTCCCACTTCCCCCCCCTTTGCCCCTTTTCTTCCTATTTCACATTATCTATTATACCTTTTAGTCCTTATTTACACTTACAGTTTCTCACACTAGAGAAACTATGTGGTATTTACATATATGTGTCCTATTTATTTCACTTAAGAACACTGCCTCAATGTGGATCCATTTAGCTATGCATGTCTCTAATTTCTTATTTTTTATGGCTGAGTAGTACTCTATTTCATGAAAAAAAAAAACAAAACACCACATTTTCTTTATCCAGTCTCCAGTTGATGGGCAATTGGGTTGCTTCCAAGTTTTGGCTATTACAAACTGTGCTGGTATGAACATGGGTGCACATATATCACTGTGGTATGATTCTTTTAATTCTTTGGGGAAGATCCCCAGCAGTGGAACAGCTGGCTCAAATGGGACTTCCAGTCCTAGTTCTTTGAGGTATCTCCATACTGATTTCCACAGTGGTTGCACCAGTCGACACTCCCACCAGCAGTGGAGCAGGGTTCCTCTTTCCCAGCAGCCCCACCAGCATTTGTTATTGGTTGATTTCATGATAGCAGCCATTCTTTCTGGAGTGAGGTGGAATCTCAGCGTTATTTTCATCTGCATCTCTCGAATGACCGGTGATGTGGAACATTTTTGCATATGTTTATTTGCTATTTCTACTTCTTTGTCTGAGAAAAGTCTGTTCATTTCAGATGCCCATTTTTGGATTGGGTCTTTAAATTTGGGAGGTCTGATGTTTTTAAGTTTAGACCTTTGTCTGAGCAACAGCAGGGGAAAATTTTTTCTCATATTGTAGGTTGTCTCTTCACATTGTTGGTGGTTTCTCTTGCTGTGCAGAAGCTTTTTTCTAAGAAGAGATCCCACTTGTTGATTGTTTGTGCTAGTTCATGGACAACTGAGGTTTTGTTCATCAAATATTTTCCTACACCAATGTCTTCAAGAGTTCTACGTAACCTCTGTTCCAGCCGGTTCAGCGTTTTTGTTTTAATATTTAGATCTTTAATCCATTTTGATTTTAGTTTAGTGCATGGTGGAAGATATAGGTCTAGTTTTAGTCTTTGGCAAGTTGAAACCCTATTTCTCCAGCACCATTTATTAAAGAGGCTATCTTTCATCCAGTGAAAGTATTTGGCTCCTTTTTCGAAGATGAGGTGGCTGAGTGTGTCTGGAGTTGTTTCTGCATCTTCTAATCTGTTCCACTGGTCCTCAGGTCTGGTTCTTTGCCAGCACCATACTGTTTTTATCACAGTAGCTTTGTAGAATAGTTTCAAGTTGGGGGTTGTAATACCCCCTGCCATGTCTCTGTTACCTAGAATTGCTTTTGCTATTCTGGGTCTCTTCTTGTTCCAAATGAATTTTTGGATTATTTTCTCAAGGTCCATGAAGAATGCTGCTGGGATCTCAATTGGGATTGCATTAAATCTATATAGCAGTTTTGGAAGTATGGCCATTTTCACTATGTTGATCCTTCCTACTCAGGAGCAGGGGATGTCTTTCCATTTTCCGATATCGTCTTCAATCTCTCTTTTCAGAGTGCTACAGTTTTCAGAGACGAGGTCTTTGATTTCTTTTGTTAGGTTGATTCCTAAGTATTTCAGTTTTTTGGATGCTATTGTGAAAGGAATTGGTTGCCCTATTTCTCTCTCAGTGAGTCTGTTGTTTGTGTGGAGGAAAGCTATTGATTTTTGTGTGTTGACCTTGTATCCAGCTACTTTACTGAACTTGGTTATTAAGTCTAGAAGACATTTGGTGGAGTTCTTGGGGTCTTCTACATAGAGTATATGTCATCTGCAAATAATGACAACTTGACTTCTTCATTTCCTAACTTTATTCCTTTTATATCTTTCTCTTGTCTAATTGCCATAGCTAATGTTTCCAAAACTATATTGAATAGGAGTGGACATCCTTGTCTTGTTGTGTTTTTTTTTTTTCCTTGTCTTGTTCTTGATTTTAGTGTAAAGGATTTCAGTTTTTGACCATTTAGTATGATATTTGCTGTCGGTTTTTCATAGATGGCTTTTATCAGATTTAAGTAGAGACCGTCTATTCCAATGTTTTGTAGGGTTTTTATCCTAAATGTGTGTTGGATTTTTGTCAAATGTTTTTTCTGCATCTATTGAGATGATCATATGTTTTTTTTCCTTGGCTCTATTGATATAGTGTATTACATTGATTGATTTGCATATGTTGAACCAGCCCTGCATCCCTGGGATGAATCCCACTTGGTCAGAGTGTATGATCATCTTGATGATCTTCTGCATTTTATTTGTCAGTATCTTATTAATGATTTTTGCATCTATGTTCATTAGGGAGATTGGCCTATAGTGCTATTTTTTTTTATGGTTGGTTCTTTCTCTGCTTTGGGGATCAAGGTGATGCTTGCTTCCAGGAATTAATTTGGGAGTATTGCTTCCCTCTCAAATTCACTGAAGAGTTTAAACAGTAGTGGCAGTAGTTCCTCTATAGATGTCTTATAGAATTCAGCGGTGAAGCCATCCTGATGGCTTTTCTTAGTTGGTAAGTTTTTAATTAAGTTTTCAATTTCATTGATTGATATGGGGTTGTTTAGAATTTTTAGGTCTTCTTCGTTCAACTTTGGTAATTCATATGTATCTAGGAATCTGTCCATTTCTTCT
>NW_004624866.1:1192746-1206775 GCF_000247695.1 Heterocephalus glaber
TTTATGGATTCCATTTGTTTCCTATGTTGGGATTCCATCATGTTCCTCAGCTCCTCTATTTTTTTATCTGTGTCTTCTCTAGATTTATTAATCATGTCTTGCACTATGGGCACAATCTCTGCTGTTATGTGAGAAATTATTTCTGATGTCATTTTTTCCGGATCCTCTTTTGTTGCCTGTTCAGGGAGTCCAGGTGATTGAGTATCAGAGTGTTCCATCTCATCTCCCTTTGGGGTTGCTGTAGGTGATCTTGAAGTCTGGTTTTGAGGCTTGTTTACATGTCTTCTCATTTCAACGGGGTGGGGTGGGGGTGCTGCTGGCTCCCGCATGGCTCACCTTCTCTGCTCTGGGAGGGTGGCCTAGAAGCCTCCTCCTCTCCACAATTTAACTACCTTTTTTTGGTACCAGGGATCAAACTCAGGACCTTGTGTTTGCAAGGTAGGCAGCGGAACCACTGAGCTAAATCCCAGGCCCCACAATTTAACTCTTAACAGAGGTATTTCCTTACTTTGGTAAAATGAAGCAATAGGTCAAAAGAGAAATAACTAGCTCACTTTGTGGAAAGGTATAAAAGCCTCATGGGACCTGGTGTGGATGACAAGGAGATGACCCAACTCAGCCACCTAGAACCAGGACCTAGAAGCGACCATCTCCACGCAAAGCCCTTCTTTACAGCAGGATGGTGAGGACCCTAGGAACAGCTTGGCTCAATCATAGATGAAAGAAAAGTTCCTCCTGGATCCCAATCACAATTTGATCCAGTGCCCCTTTGGGTGGAGCCATAGACATGCAGTCTATAGGCCCTGCAGAGTCTGACTTCGACGTAGAATTGGGTTGGGGTAGGACTTCATGCTTCTTCCCCTTTCCCCAAGAATATGCCCTGAAATTTACATTTTCTCCCTGGTTGAACACAAATATTCTTGGCCAAGATTTTATCCTATTGGATACCATTATGGTCAATGTTTTTTTTTCTTTTTGGGGTGTGTGTGTGTGTGTGTGTGTGTGTGTGTGTGTGTGTGTTGTACTGGGGATCGAACTCAGTTCCTTTGCACTGAGGTGCATCCCCAGCCCTGCCTCCTTTTTAAAATTTTAAAACAGCATCTTGCTCAATTGCTAGTTTGCCCAGGCTGGGCTTGAACTTGTGATCCTCTTGCCTCAACCTCTCACAGTGCTGGGATTATAGGCTCTGTTCAGTTTTGATCTCTCTATCACTTCAGTGGCCCAAGTCAGCATATTGAGGGAGAGGAAGCTCTTGCTAGTTGGGCACTGACAACAGGAGGCATTTGTAATGTAGCTGACAGCTCCATGCATCTCCAATCTGGTTTATGCAAAAACAGTCATTTTGCAGCCCACAAGGAAAGCTTGGAGGAGGGATCTGCTTTGATCTATTATCAAAGAAAATTTTTCATTTACGTGGGAATGACTAATGTTAAAAATATTGCTTTTGAGGAGAACCATGGGCCCATCTATGCCCTAAATTTAGATATTTACAATAATACTGTGGCATCTTAGATCAAGCAGCATTAAACAAACAAACAAACAAATGTGAATCTCCTTGTTTAATTATTCAAGTAAAGATCAAATGAATGGAGGACAAAGCAGCCGCATGCCTATACATATTTCTTGCTACCACTCTACCCTTCATGTTTCAAGCTGGTCAGGGCTTCCAGGAAGTAGGAAAATGCTTCCCCTGGCACAAGACTCTGCAAGACTGGAGCCTGGCACCTTTGTTTCAGAAAGAAGTTTCTTCTACATTCTGATCCAGCCTAAGGGAATAGGATTTGAGCTAGGATCTGAATTACTGAACAGCTCTGTTACCAGCTTCACGCAGACCACCTCTTGTCCTCTGCGTCTGGTCTTCTTCATTAGTAAAATGGGAATGTTATTTGCCCTTACTCCTTTATGAGGTCTTCATGAGAATCAAGTGGAGTTGTATAGACAAAGGTACTTGTGATATATCTTGCAGGGGACATTTCTTGGTTTTGTCACCCAGCATTTTTTACCTTTCCTTCCATGAACAGACAGAATAAGGCTATTTGACAACTTAAATTCCCTCTGGATGACCAACTCAAATCCCACTCTCAGTCCCTGGCCTGCAGATGGACCTGACCCCTTCCAAGGCCTGGGAGCTGAGAGTGAGGCCCAAAGTCTCCAGCCTCCCAGCCCCACTAGGGTAGATTTGCCCTCAGAAGCCTTTCCAACCTCTCCCCAGAGTGCCATCCTGTATTTCATTGCTTATAAGAGCCATACAACCAGAAACTACCCTTTTCTGACTTCTACAGGCAATGATCTAAATGTAAACTATTACCCAAAATGTTCCATTCAAATAAGATTTGGAAGGCAAATGTGTAACAGAGATGGTTTTACTGTGACTTAGCATTTTCTGTTCTACACATGCTTGTGAAGACTTCCACAGCAGCATCCCAACAGCAGCTCAATCATATCTTGGATTGGAGAGGCCATTTGGTGGTAACAACAGTGGGTCATGAGCTTCCTGACCTCCGGATTTCTGAATCACAAATACAGCAAGTAATCTCAAGCTCAATTGTTTCCATGGTGGTCTCCAATCCCCCACCTTGCTGAGTGCTCCAAGAGTCAAAATTCCCTGATGCAAGTCAGTTCTGCTGTGTTCTAAGAATCACTTCTGAAGATTCAAACTTTCAGACCATCCAAACATTCTGCAAGGATCCAATACTGGTGTTAAAGTCCTCCCTGATCTGCATGATCCAGCATAACTTCTGTGTTCTACAAATCAAACCTGCCTGGCACAGAGGAGATGGGCACTTGAATCCAACCTGGACCAAGGAGAGTCATATCACAAAATTTAATCCCAGCAACTGAGAAATGGAGAATAACTTTCTGATGGACTTGGAGGTTATGAGGCCAGAGCTACTGGTGTCCATTTCAATTTTCCAAGAGAGCTTCTCTGAGAAAAACAAAAACAAAAACAGAGAACAACAACAAAAACATGAGAAGGGCCAAACAAAGAGATGAGAGAAGCTCCATCTTGACACCATTTGAGTAGCTGAATCAAGCAACATCTGTACCAAACCTATTCCTGCACTGTCAAGTTATATGAGCCAACAGCTTCTCTCTTCTGTGTAAGGCAGTTGAAATTGGGCTATTCCATCATTTGACCAAAGATAACTTTTGAGGAGAGAAACCACATGGCAGCAGTGGTCAGATGGTTATAAATCCCATATGCTCAGTCAGAGGTTGAGAGTCTCCTGGGAGCACTTTATAAGATGCATGTGAATAGGTCTGACCCTGGGCCTTCCAGCTCCCATGGCCCCTTTCGAGCAACTAGAGAGCTCTGTCAGGCGGTGTGGCTCCCACATGCTCCTTGTACTGGCTGCCAGAGATTAACTCAGGAAGGGGAAGCAAGCAATGGGCATTCCATGAAAACACTTGAATGTGCTGAATCACACATTCAGCTTGAATCCTAGTTTCAAGCACTCATATTATTTTTTACTTAATTTTGAGTTTCCTCTTTTGGGGTAAAAAAAGAAAGACGGAAAAAAACCCTTGCATTCATTTACTCCATGTTGTTACCACCAGATGAGAATACTATCAAGTGAAATATTTCAGCCCAGCTTGTGGAAGCCAAAGCAGCTTGACCATTTAAAAAAAAAAAACTGGAATAAATAAGTGAATACATAATCAATCCCTTGAGTGCCAGCTCTCTGTTCTGTGTGTTATGGGAACTGTGCTTTTTCATCTTTGTTCCATCCCCCTAAAAAGAAAAACAATGTAGGGAAAATGTTGACAGACTGTTCTCTGTGATGTTAACCAAAAGAAAAAGCAAAATGGCTAATACTTATTCGAGAAGGGATATCTACCAAAGATTTTAGTGGGTACAGATTTAGAACAGAATTAACTGCTTAACAACAAAGCCACTCAAAAAAGAGAAGGCGTACGTTTTGCTGCTTGGGGTCTGCAATATATAAAAGACAACCCTATGGAGTGAACAACCCCAGAAATAAATATTGATCAAGCATTTTGGAAGCACTTCACTAGGTTTGAGGTGGCCAAAGATGAACCAGATATGCTCCATTGATTCAAGAAATGTACAGTCCACAGGGAAGCAGGCTTGGTGAAAGAGCATACTTATTTGACTGAGGATTTTATCTCTAGAATCAAACAAAAAATGTTCAAAGGCAAAGCTGAAGAATAAGTTGGGCGATTACAACAGCTCTCTGGTATGACCCATAGAGTGGCTCTGAAGTCAGCTCCCAAAAATGATTTCTGAAAATATTGATAGCACATTATGCATAACCTCCTGAGATACCACTTTGAAGGGGCAAATTCATTTAATAGGCTCTGTAAGTTCCAGTTTGCTTGTTTTGTTTCCAGAACCATCCATGAGCAAAACTATCACACTGTTAAATGCTTGATTGCTGGAATTTTCCTCTAAAATGAATTTCCCTAAACCTTCCTGGGATGTGGGCATTCATTAGGCCACATAGAGATGAACATTAAATTATACTGGCTCACTGCTTCTGCCTTGGTATCGCCATCGAGGCCCCCCAGGGATTCCTGTAGACTTTCCTGTGGAAAAGAACAGTCCCTTCCCTCAGGAACCCCTTACTACTACTGATTGTTGCCCACAAAGCCACTTGGGGCCATTTTGGTCAGGATCTCTGGGAACACTTTTGACTTCCCCTGGGGACCTTCTTACCCTGTAAACATATGACAAAGACCTTCACCCCAACTTTCTTGCATTTCATCCTCTGGATTTGGGTCTCCAAAGTCCCTATTGCAAGGAGCTTGCTGACTTCTGTCTGCAGTTTCTTTTAAATCCCACCCTTATCCACAGGTAGAGGAATGGAAACACTATGTCCAGCTCCATCCTTCTTCCCACCAGGCTCTGAACTGAAGTTCTCACAGCCTCCTTTCTTTATGCAAACAGACCCCTGAGTGCCAGGCTGCCAGCACATGGCCCCATTAGATGAAGAATCCATCAGACACCGCAAGGACCTCAGCTATGTATTAAGATCAGACCACGGCTGAAGAAGTCAGAGTGCCCTGTCACTTCTCTTGGTTTCTGACATAGTCGACTTCAGGCCAGCACTCACATATAATTAACAGAATGGGATCTGGGCAAGAGGGTCCAGGGCAGGAACAGCATCTACAAGTGACTGCAATGGAGAAGAACCTCACAGACTCTAGGGGTCAGCAGCTCAGCCAGGCCAGGGGAAATAAAGATAGCAGATATTTCTCACCAGGGTTTCCTTTACTGAGCCTAATTGTAAGGCACGTTCTCATTCTGCCTTATAAAGCCTGTCATGTATTAATTCTTTTACAGTAAATATGTTTCCACACTAAAAATTTTCCTACCTCAAAGGATATGTAACCAAGGCTTCAGTTGTGGGGGGGGGGGGGGGACTGAGCTCTCCCGCTGCTCCCTTGTCACCCAGCCCCCTTTCTCCTAGCAACTTTCTCAAACTGTGCACTTTATTTGAATATTTGAGGGAAAAAATATATTTATATTAAAACAAGCATAAATAGATCATGGAGTTAGAGGCAAACTTCACATGAATTTTTAAGCTAGAACAAGGGACTTAAGAGAAATTTAGTATCTGCTGCTCTGGGGCATGCATTTGCTCATGTTAGGGATACTTCAGCAGAAAAGTTTGAGAAGTTTCTGATATGAGCCACAGGGAGCCACCAAGAGCTTCCCCACCAAGGACTGACAGTATGAGGACCTATTCACTTTGCAGGCAGCGTGGTGGAGGATAAGGAACAAAGGTAGTTCTTGAGCTCACCCCCTGTGTAACCACTGTACACATTGCCTCTTGATCCCAGGCATGCTGTGTGCTGAGGAGTTCACATGGGTCCTCTGTAGGCCCATGCTACCACATGGGACAGCCCCAGAGAGGAGAAGAGCTCTGAGGAGAAGAGGGTCCCACAGCCTCCACTCAAACTTGTTCTGCTGATCCTGCTGTCTTTGGCACCTTCAGACAAGCTGGCCACTACTTCCCACCTTCTGGCCTTCCCTATCTCCAGACGGCAAGCCCCAGAGCCCTGAGGCCAGGCCCACCTGGTGGAGGCCATGATCCCTTGGGCTGGTTACCTGCCACTATGCTCTCTCGGCCCTAGCTGTCCCCGCTCCTGCCGGGCACCAGTTAGTGAGCTCTTCTCTTACAGGACACTCTATCTCTAACTCCAGGGTAAAGCAACTCCATGGTTGTTCCAGAGACACATGGAAATGAGTTTCAAGTGGCTGTTGCTGACTTTGAAGACAAGGGTTATTCTCATGTAACCAGCAGCAATGAGGGTTGGGTAGCCCTGAGAAGGAAGGCCTGCCACCTGAATGCAGGGAAAAGGTATACCCCAACTCAGCGGCCACATCACCCCCTAAATCACCTGTCCTTCCCAAGGGAAGGGAACAGAGCCTCCACCAGGGCCCTTCATGTGGTCCCTGACTCCTGGGCATCAGATGGTGTCTTCTCCCACCAGACCTCTTCCTGCAGCCAAGGAGGAAGTGCTGATTTGGAAACTTTAAAGGCTCCCACTTATGGTCAGAGAAGTAGGAGGAAGACAAGGACACCCTCTCCTCTGGAGTGGGTATGAGTGAATAGGAAGAGACTCTAGCCTTTCTTCCTCCCAGCCTTTGCTTTCTGTTTCAAGACTGTAGTCTTTACCTTTGATTCACAAAAACATTTTAGAACAAACACTAAGAAACAAGTCTGCTTGTGAGGAAATGTTCTGAATTCTAATAAACCATTTTCTTTCTGGAAGGCAACAGCACTGCTTCCAGGTTCCAAATTGGTCCTTGCTTTTGTCCACGTCCCCCCGCCCCCAGGGGAGTTGGAATGAAGAGAAAGGTGGTGATCAAAGCTCCAAACTTAGGAATGAGTGGAACACTGAAAACTGTGGACAAGCGCTAGATAATTTTTAAAAAGTAATTTCTTTTGTCTGAGGAATCAAGGTTTGAGATACAGTATACCCCCATAGAGCCAAGGATTAGAGTTTGTGCCTCGGTCGTTAATGGATTTTTCCTTAGAACCTAACTAATAACTGTCTGTGGAAACCCCTGCAAGTTCACCGAAACTGCAAATACCCTCTGCAGTTGTTCTTTTGGTGAGAGGTTTGCCAATAGCCAATCTAAGAGCATTATTCAGTTCTCCTTACTGCTGATTGGCTGCTGCCCTGTAACCCATCTCCAGGAGATGCACCAGCATCCCCACATGCTAACAGGCTGCTGAACTCTAGTAGCTATCTCGAGTGTTCCCAGTTTTGTTCTTCTTAAAGCCCTAGGGTCCCTAAGATGCCACCAAAATGCCCTGTACCTTCTAAGGCTTTGTTAATACAGTATTTTAAAAAAAATTAACTGTGAGACATAGCACACTTATGGTTTAAGCTATTAAAATAGGTATTTATAGACATTTTTCTGACCATATCTAAAATTCAGTTTTTCATGATTCGCATGCTCTAGGAACATAAACCCCATGAATTTCAGGGGTCCACTGTATAGTGAAGGCAGAGCTACTCTGGTTCTTGATCATCTTGTAGTTTCCAGTTCTCTGCTGCCTGAGGGCCTCACAAGCTTGATTCTCAGTGAGCTGTCTCCGGGAGAAACAGAGCCCACCAGGCAGTTGCTGCCTGGCCCTCAGATGTGGGGGTCTCACTAGGCCACACTGCTAGCAAAACCAAGGGATCTGATTATTCCAGACTGGAACAATGAGGATGAGTGAGTTCTGGAGGGGACTCAAAGTTACATGTTTGGAGGCAACAGTGTCCTATCTCCAGCTCTGGGCCAATAAAGTTCTACCATTCATGGAGCCCCTACTATTACAGGGTATGACTAAGACTTCTGGAAACACACAGACAACTGTAAGGCAGAAGGAAGTGTCAAGGAATTGGGCAGCTTGAGAGAGCTACTGGAGTTCAGAGAAAGAAGATGCCAGTACGGTGAGCAGAGAGGATAGAAGATGGGCAGATGTCAAGCATCCCAGAACTAGCCCTTGGAGGAAGCAGAGATGTGGGGGGCACATTTCATGGGGAATAATGTAAGCAAAATTGTGAGCAAAATCTTGAACATCAGACTACATTTAGAGGACGGTAACAAGCAGACAGTGCACTAACCAACTGATACTTCCAGGACAAAAAATACCAAGGAGGATCTTGGATACTTGGACACTTGGATCTTCCCACCTGAGAACAAATGTGTCCTGATGCCAAGAAAGATGCAGAAGGTTCTGAGTAAAAAAGGAAAACACTTTTTTTTTCTATTTGGATAAATAACATCCTGATAGTTTGGTAATAGGTACTTCAAATAGAATATAGCATTAGTCAGGAATGGAGTTGTTGGCAGTGTTGGTCTGGAAATATGACCCTCCTGAGGAGTTGATGTCATCTGCAGGCTGGCAGAAGGGCCTCTCTCTTGCTCTTTGGATGACTTCTCCTTGTTTCTTTCCTGGCATTGCAGGAAATCAGGCTATTTAGGTGGCTGGCCAAGAAAGACTCCATGGAGAGTTTGCTTCAGCACACCTTCCTAGATGGCCTTCCAGAAATGGACAGTAAGGTTTTAATATTTGACCCCTTTTTGAGAGAGAGGGAGAGAGGGAGGGAGGGAGAGAGAGAGAGAGAGGCAGAGACAGAGAGACACACAGAGAGAGACAGACAGAAAAACAGAGAGAGACAGAGATACAGAGAGAGATTTGCCATGTAGCTCAGGCTGCCCTTGGAACCTGTTACATAGCACAGGCTGATCTCAAACTTGAGATTCTCCTGCCTCAGCCTCTCAAGTGTTGGGATTACAGGTGTGCTCCGCCATGTCTGGTAGAGTGAAGTTCTAATGAAAAGAATACAAGGGGGGAAGAGAATCAGCAGCATGTGAGTTATCCCATGACAGTGACAATATGAAGTCAATTTCTAAGAAACGATGAGCATTACCTACTAAAGATGACACACTGGGATAGATGGTACAAGTATTAAAGACTACAAAATCAGCCATGTTTGTGGTAAAGACTTACTTTTTCTTGTAATGACAATCATTGGCAAATTATATTTTCTTAGAATGACAATTATGGGCAAATAATAGCATGCTATAGAAGTTATTAATTGATGTTTTAGATATTATCCCAAGGCAGAAAATCAGAGAGAATACATTCATTACAGGCTTACATCTCTTCTACTGAAGATCATCAAGATCTTATCAAAGGTAGTGTCTTTATTTTCCTAGATTTAACTCATCCATCTCTTTTTTCAACTCACCTTACGTAGCGGCTGTAAATCTCTAGTCTTGCCTGCCTTTCTCAAGGGCAGGCACCATTTAGACATTCATTTCAGCATTGGCTGTTTGATTTCTCCCTCTTTTGCCACTTCCTGGTGGTCTCCAGGACTCGTGTTGAAGGAAGTGGACCAAATGTGAGCATACCATTTTGTTTGTATCCTTTATGACTCTGCAAGTAGGCAGAGGTTATTTTTTTTTTCTGGAGACAAGATCCCCTTATGTAGTTCAGTCTGGACTTGAACTAACAGCCAGCCCAGAGGTGGGGTTTTAAACTAGGAGTGAGGTGAAACTGAGGGGCCATTGTGCTAAGTCCTGTCTGCAAGATGTGTATAGACTGCTTATCACAGTATCTGGCACAGAGCAGCAACCAGGCCATACCTGCTACTTTCCTGTCCGGATCAACAAAGAGTAAAAGAGTGAACAACTACATAGAGGGAGGTCATATGCAGAAACAAAGTTCACAGCTCTACTACGAATTGCAAGACCAAGAAAGAAGAACTAGAGAAGCTTGCTGAATGGCTATGGAAATATTTCCAGGGCTTCTGCCCGTCGGTACATGGATGATCTCGAGGTCATCCATGTCACAGAGGACAGGGTGTGCTCCCCCCTCAGAGCTCAGTCCCTCCAGCCTCTCTGGGGACTGTCCATTTACTAAGAATGTCTCTGAGGTCAAAATGAATGGAACTTTTTACAATATACATCTTAGATGCAGGTCATCTAAACACATATCACTCAACCAAAGGAGCATTAAAGTATCTTTACTTAAAAGAGAAAAGTGGACAATGTGTTGGACATTTCAACAATAGCATATCTCTCTAAAGTGACACATAAATACTACCAGTGAGTTGTTTCCAGTGGCTAATTTCAAGGATTTTCAAAGACTTCTATTTTATTTTATTTTTCTTCTGTACCGGGGATCGAACTCAGGACCTTGCACTTGCGAGGCGGGCACAGTGCCACTGAGCTAAATCCCTGGCCCCTCCAGGATTTTGAAGAGTAGTTTTGACCCCCTGCTGGTTTCATTGTCTGAACAACCCCAGGTCAGACATCACATCCCTGTGTGTGAAGATCCTCTACTGGCCATCCGTTCCTTAGACGACTGTCCGCTGAGTCTGCCACATCCTCCAACACGATCCCATGTTGTAGAGAGCAGGGGCTCTATACTCAACCCAAAGTAATTGGGTCAGGGGAAGAAGGGGTAAGGGGAGCAGATGAGGGTTGGAGCAGAGTGCACCGGTAAGAAGGAATTAGGCCTTTCTTAGCTAATTATTCCCAAGTCCTGCAAGAAGACAGCTCTGTGTTGGCCCCTTTCTGCTCAGACTAGGTTGAAATATTCCAGACAAGTGAGACTCAGAGGGCAAGCCAGACGGACATGGCACTGACCCTGGCTAGGCTCTCAGCCTCAGCCCCGGCACCAGGGAATGATCCTTCTTTCTCCTTGGGCGAGTTTCAGATGAAGCTGCAGCAACGAGGTACCAAGGCCAGCTTGTCTTCCTGCAGCAGCTGTGCTCAGACTGGGGTCGAGGGGACCTGAGGGTATTCAGACACTTCGAGGGAATCCAACTCCAGAGTCTTAACTTCCAAAGTACTGATTTCTACAATTGCCTCATAAAATCTCATGCCCCTCTCAACCCTTGTAATCTCATTGTGACTTGATCTGGGATGTAAAAACCTCCCCAAGCCAAAAGAGAGGAGAAGGACATGTTGGTTTCTGGGAGCCTCTTGAATATTCATCAAGGCACACCCCCCCCCTCAACTTCCTGTCTCTCCCTGGCTCATGCACACTTCTGTCAAGGGTGAAACATGGCCCACACTGAGAGGCTCCAAATTTAGAACAACTAAAGCAGTGTACGTTGGTGACGATGGACTTTTTTACATGATTTCTTTCAGGATCAGTCTGCATTATTCAGTAATTAAAACTTATTTTATCAAACCAACTCATGAAATATTTATTACAATTATAGCTAGTCCTTGTCTTATTTCATCTTATGAAATGTTTAATCTTTTATAACTCATAACAAAAATAAACTTTTAATGTAAGGATGAAGCATCTAGACGTCAACTTTAATTCGTGCGAGGGACATACAGTTGTTTAAAATTGTTCTAAGAAATTTTTGAGCAAAAGTGTTTGTGAACTTGGCCTAAGGGATCTCATATTCCCCACTGTCAGATCCCATTCACATGAGCCCCTCTGCCTTTCTAGAGCAGTGCTGCCCAGTAAGTAGCCCCTAGTCACAGATGGCTGTTCAAATTTTAATTGATTTAATTTAACTCCTTAATCATACTGGCCACATTCCAAGTGCTAAATAGCCACATAGAGCTTGTGGTTATTATATCTGACAATGCAAATACAGAACATTTCATTATCACAGAGCGTTCTATTAGACAACACTGGTCTACAGTACCTTAGAACTGACAAAGCCTTGGCGGATAGATTGAGAAAGCAGTGATATGGTGTAAAAAAAAAAACTTAATCATTCAATCTTTTAAAAAGATCATTCAAGGGCCGGGGATTTAGCTTAGTGGTTCTGCCGCCTGCCTCACAAGCGCAAGGACCCGAGTTCAATCCCCGGTACCAAAAAATAAAAATTTAAAAAAATTAAAAAAAAAAAAGATCATTCAAACATATGATGCAAAATTCATAAAATGCAAAATGGTTTATAGGGCAAAGTAAGTCTCTTTCTGGCTCTGTCTCCAGTGTCCTACTTTTGCCCCCTACCAGTTTCTTGGAATTCTTTCCAAAGATATTCTACTCAAATGCAATTGTAAGTATGTGCATGTCTATGGCAGTTTTCAAATATGGCCACCAATCTTCTTTGACATACATCCCATGCAGAAGGGAGGCTTACATCGCTTCCTCTTGAATATGGGTGGAATTTTGACTGTTTCCATTGCAAAATGGTGGAACTGCTCTGTGATTCCCAGGCAAAGTCTTAAAAAGCCACGAGGCTTCTATTTGTTTGCTGGAACATTCAGTCTTGGAGTCCTGAGCTGCCATATGAGAAGTGTGACTACCCTATAACTACCAAGCCACGGAGGCCATACATCAGCAGGTGGTCAGGTGACCCTCCCAGCTGAGCCATTCTTTGCCCATAGCAGCAAAGGCACCAGACTTGAGAATAAGAACCCATCTTGATTTGTTGCCTGTGACTCATGAGAAGGGTCTTATAATTTGATTGGAAAGTTTAGAAAAACTTAGTAATAGATACTTAGAAAACTAAGCAATGAGAAAATGAGGTAAATAGTGACCCAAAGATAACCAAAGTTGATATATAAAGGAATAACAGCCTGGCCAGGTATGGTGACACACGCCCATAATCCCAACACTTGGGAGGCTGAGGCAGGAGGATTGCCTAGGATACATAGTGTGTTCAAAGTCAGCAAGACCCTATCTGAAAAGAAGAGAGAGAGAGAGAGAGAGAGAGAGAGAGAGAGAGAGAGAGAGATAATAATAGCCTGTATGGTTCAACGGTGAGCACAAGACTGGTGATAAACTACACTGGCAGAATGTAGATGTTAGAAGCAAGGAAAATATGCACAAGGAAGTTGATGATAGGCAATAGAACATTTCTAAAATTGAAGAAGCTAAAAATAGTTGCATTGTTTACCAATCTAGGTATGAATTACAGAAAGGACAGATGAGTGATACAGAAGCTGTGAATGCTGAGGGGAGTGACCAATAATACAGAGGGAGCTGCTGATGGGGGAGAAGTGAATGAATGTGGAAGGCCACTCAGAGCACCCGTGGCATGATGAGCCTTTCATAGATGAGCTTTTTGGCCCACTCTGAAACCACTGAATCAGGAACTCTGGGGTAGGACCGAGCAATCTTGGTTCCCTTTACCAAGCCTTCCTCGAGTGATTCTGATGCCCACTGGATTTGAGAAATTTTGGTAGACATGATCTGACCCTTTTCTATCTCTCTGACATCAAAGTTTCCTGATTTACTAAGCACTAGCCACACCAGCCTTGTTTCTCCCTGCTGCCAAGTTTGTACTCTCTTTAAGTCCTTTTGTCTAATTGGGCCACCTGCCTGGAAGTTCCCGCCTGCTCCTCTTCTCTCACCATGCAGGTCTCTACTCAGACAGATGCTGCCTGACCATCCTATCTCACCCCCAACTCCTACTTTGTAAACTACTATCCTCTTATTTCCTCAGGCATTTAGTGCTTCTTGAAATCTTTTAAAGTGTTTGTCTGAATGCCCCACTCAAATGTAAACCACATGAGAATGGGAAATTTATCTGCTATTTTACCATTATGTTCCCATACCTAGAACAGAGCCTGGTGCATAGTGGGGTGCTGAATAATTATTTGTTAATAAATGATTTTACCCATCATAAAGCATAATGGGATAAATTCTGCTATTTCTTAGACTTTGGTGTGCATATGAATCATTTAGGTCTGTGGCAATGCAGAATTTGCTTCTTGGGTCTGGGGTGAGACTTCAGACTACATTTCTGACAAGTTCTCCTTTGGAATTAAGTGTGTTTCTTATACGCAGCATATTGCTGAATCTTGTTTCTTGACCCATTCTGCCAGTCTATTCCTTTTGTTTGGTGAATTGAGACCATTAACATTGATGGTTATAATTGATATGTATTGACTTATCATTGTCATGACTTTTTGTTAGAGTCTCCTCCTTTGCATTGAATTTCTTGTCTTGCCTGATGGATTCATTCTGCTGGGCTTCCTGGGGTTGTAATCCTCATTGTCTTTTCCTAGGAATCGTCTTGCTGGTTTGGTATTCATGAAGTTCCTAAGGTGCTCTTTGTCATGAAAGTATCTTATTTC